>BPLQ01009478.1:0-30342 GCA_021605075.1 Caerostris darwini
AGCCACAGCAACGCGTGGCCGGGTCTTCTAGTATATATATATATATATATAACATTGTCTTATCTTCATTGTTTTTGTCCGTATAAAAGTCCTTTCCCCAATTTAAACTTAGAAACCATCTTTAAACTTCAATGCATTCCTAACCCATAATTTTAAACCCTATTCTTCCCAAGCATAACATCAACAACAGCGCAATCCATCCACATTTAATTAAATCTAAGATCTTCTCCGGCAGAGCATTAAAATACCTCACACCAGCCTACCTCCCCTCCCCCATCCCTTTCATCTCCCAGAACTTTCAGGAATCTCTTCCCCGAGTTTTCACAAGGCGATCGAAATCTCCGAGAAGAATCCACGACAGTTCGAAGTCTACTTTCAAAAGCCCCAGAAATTCCCACTGATCGAAAGAGTGGTCGAGGGGATTAAGGGGCTCCCTCACCCCTACCCCTACCTCTTTTAACTTCCAACGATAGTGATGGAGGGAGAGGGAAAGACAGAGAGCAAAGGTTATTTTAAGCAGAGTATTTCGGCTCTCATTAGACCGGACTAATGAGTTGTTCTCTCTTAAATCGTAGAGATAGCATCCCCTCAGGCAGGAAGCGGGGCATGAAATGGTGCTCGGAATTGTGGCCCGGCGATGACGCGTTGAATTAGCGATTCACTGACAGCGAAAGAGGGCGCATACCTCATCGGCTCGCAAAGCCCCGGCTGAATTGTTTGGGGAGATAGTCAAGAATTCTAAAGGGGGTATGGATTTTCCTGATGGAAAATATCTTGCAATACGAGTTTCCAACACTAGAACACTTTGGGTAGATTCTTTGATAGATTTCAAACTACAATTTGCAGCCTTTAGTATACCCATATTACACTTTGGGTAGAGTTTTGGTAGATTTTCAAACTACACTTTGGGTAGCCTTTAGGTATACCATATTACACTTGGGTAGATTCTTAGCAGATTTCAAACTACACTTTGGTAGTCTTTAGGTAGACTCAAATTACACTTTGGGTAGACTTCAAACTACACTTTGATAGTCTTTAGCACACTCAAATTACACTTTGGGCAGATTCTTTGGTAGATTTCTAAACTACACTTTAGCAGTCTTATGTAGACTCAAACTACAATTTGCAAACACTTTGGATAGATTCAAACTACTGTAATACTGTCTCTGGTATTACATATTGATAGAAAAACTATTAAGTTCTGTGAGTTGTTTCGCTTGTTGAGATAGTCAAGAATTCTAAAGGATGTATAGATTTTAGGATGGAAAAAAAATATCAACAATACGGGTTTCCAACACTGATAGGGTCGATTCAAACTACTGTATAATGTGTCATATTACATATAGATAGAAAATTATTTCAGCATTCAATTACATGGATAAGAAAGTCAAAGTGAGAAGCCTGTTAAGACTGATGTTGGACACATATGCTATTAAAACTTATTATTCGTACAATCATGTTTGTTGGTTGATAAACTGCGAGGGTTCTAATTGAAAACTAACACCAACATAATACCAAAATATGCTCATCAAGATCTGCAAAAGAGTTAGAATCCATTGTTTCCTCACGTTATGGTTGACATTCGATGCTCATGAATATCCTTTAAAGCATGGGAGAAAATCGATTGTTGGCTGAACAATTTTTTTACTATCCCCATTTACAAAAGATGAGAATAGATGCATGAAAAATTACTCCCAAATCTCAGAAAACCATTTTTGGACAGAAGATCTTGATCAAGCCATTTGCTCTCCACCATACATAGTAAAATCATAATAATATTATATCTCAAATACACTATCTGGAAGAAAGTGACGGGACACCCCTCGAAAAGTAGAAAAGTCGACAATACAGCTGACACATGCGCAGTAATAGGTATCACGTGTCAGCCATATCCTATAAATACTCTGTGGAGTCGACTAGAGTTGTTTTTTGTCAAGATGCCGCCACGGGAAGAGTTGTCTGAGTTCGAGAAAGATGTGTTCGTTGGATTGCATCTTGCCAAGGTGTCAATTAGGGAGATATCCCGTCTCCGTAACTGCTCAAAATCAACTGTAGCACGTGTTGTGTGTCGCTACAAGACTGAGGGACACTGCAAGAACAAACCCCGAAGTGGACGACCTACATTTCTCACCAGCAGGGACCGGCGGGTGCTCGGCAGGGAGATTCGAAGTAACCGTCAAACATCCATGGATAACATCGCTAATGAGTTTAGATAAGCCACAGGTGTGGCCGTTTCGACCAAGACTCTTCGTATCGAGGCCCATAAGTTAGGTTACACTGGACGTTCGGCGGCCCATAAGCCTTTGATTACGAAAACCAACAAGAAAGCGCGCCTTCGATGGGCCAAAGACCACTGTACTTGGACTCTGGATGACTGGAAACGCGTCCTTTGGAGTGACGAGTCACGATTTACCCTTTTCGTTCCGATGGACGTGTTTGGGTATGGCGTTTACCAGGAGAACGCCTTTTGCCCGAGTGTGTCATCCCAACTGTAAAGTTTGGTGGAGGAGGATTGATGGTATGGGCCTGTTTCTACTGGTATGGGGCTGGCCCACTGGTGAAGGTTGATGGTGCGATGAATGCCGATAGATACTGTGATATTCTCGACAATCATGTCCTTCCTACCTTGTGGGCAACGTACGGTATGGATGATTGCTGGTATCAAGACGACAACCAACATGCCATGTTTCAAGGAGGACTCTTGATTGGTATGTGAACAACAACGTTAAACGCATGGAGTGGCCGGCGCAGAGCCCTGATCTTAACCCAATTGAGCATCTCTGGAACGAATTGGACCGTCGGTTGAGGGCCTGCACCCCACTCCCCAAAAGCAAGCCTGAACTATGGAACTTCCTGTTAAACATTTGGAAGGAAATTCCTCTTGCCACTATGGCTAATTTAGTGGAATGCATGCCCAGAAGGGTTGCAGCTGTGATCGCAGCCAAAGGAGGCCCTACCTCCTATTAATTTTAATAAATATGGGTTTATGTCGTTATAGTGTCGTGTCCCGTCACTTTCTTCCACATAGTGTATATATATAAAAGTATTGAATCCATTAGTAGCATATCTTAAAGTCATTGCTTTTGGAAGCAAAGAAACTGAACGACGAATGTGAAGGAATCTGTAATATCTTTAACAGAAAAACCACCTGATTAGTTTTCAAATCTTTTTTAACGACACGATGCTTAAGTTCGATGCAATTACTCTTGAAAGGCTTCGTTAAAAAAAGGAAAACTTCTTTTTCGAAAGTCTAGATTGATTGTGCTTTACTATGTCGAACATAGTTTCTGTGATGTTAAAAATTAAACACACACACACAAAGAGCTTCGAAATTAAAGGAGTTAGTTACAACTTGTTTCAAACTCTGCAAACGATCATTAAAGCAGTTCCGGTGGCATGTATAGTATGAGTCTTTTGAAAAGTTTGAGGAGGTGGGTGGGGGAACAGTTCCAAATTGAGGTGGCAATTGAAGAAGTCATACTCTCAATAAAATGTTCGAACTAATGCGCATTACCCATCTTTCATTTATTCAATTTATTCTTTTCTTTTCTTTTCAGCTACTACCATTTTTCAATTCCTTCTATTACACACTCTTCTTATATATATCAAATTTTCAACGTACATAAAATACTTTTTATTCATCCACTCAAGTTAAAATACATGTTTTTGAACTTGTACTGAATGACACTTGATGATAATACAGGTTTTTCAAATATTAATTCAATAATTAAATTTAATTAATTAATTATAGTTTTTTTTAGATTTAAGTTGCATGCATCTACCAATAGATGGCGCCAGATAAACTTTAAAAAAATGAATGAAAATTATTTATAAAGGACTTTCTGCTATATAGTGGAAAAAAAAAGTAGGAATTGTCTTTAATTTTTTTTTATATATTACTTGTTTCCAATTAAAATATTTCCCCCTTACTGTCACTATATTTCTCCATCCCCGTTTGATACCCTTTTCTAATCAGGATATATGCTACTTATGTTTTTCAAAATATTAACGTCACTCTCCAAGAACCCTATGAACCTCCTGAGAGATATACTTTCGAAGATGATGGAAGACATAAAATTACTGACAACAAATCATAGTTTTCTTAAAGTATTACTGAAAATAATATATTAAGAAATCTTAATCTTAATATATTTCTTAATATATTACTGCAAATTTCAGAATAAACTTTAAATATTTCATTTACAGACAAATTTATGATAATGAATATTTTCCAATATCATTGGATGGTTAACATAAGTGTGTAATAATCCCTATGGATATTTAGGTTCAGTTCTAACAGGAAAACAAGAGGTTGAAGTACGTTATTGCAAACAATTGGTAACATTATTGTAACTGTTCAAGAAATAGAAATAAGAGAAGTTTAGGAAATTAATGCATAACCTGAAAGAAAATGTATGATGTGGTATTTTAACATTATTAAATAAATTTAAGCCTGCAACTTAATATAACCTAAAACACTTTGGTGAATAAGAAAAGGACTCAATTAATAAAACCGTTCTTAATTAAAAATTAAGATTAATTTATGCACAGGATTAATTAATTATACATAAACTATTTATGGACGTAATTATTTTTCATATTATGAATAAAGCAGGCTAAAACAGGTCTTAAGCCACTTTAATGAGATTTGAGAATGGAAAAGTCTTAACTATTGATAAGTAGCAAAAACATTGGAGATTTTCTTTTTTTTTTTTTTGTGTGGAACATCAGTGGGCCTCACATTCTACTGATGCATGTCACAAACAGCACCGATATTGCCCTTCAGGAGGACTAACATTGAGATTAAAAATAAATTATACATTGCTTTAACATTTTTAAATAATATCTTGAATTTATTTAATAAATCTGGAAATGTCTTTAAATAGTAACTTCCTCAAAGTCCTTATTTAAGTTAAAAGTTATCAAAGTTAACTTATTTAAACGCAAAATTTAATAATTGCTTTCATTATTTTATTTGAACAATATCTTAAAAAAGATTCAAGGTTGAAAACTATTTTTACTTTCTTCCGTAAGAGAAAGATAAATAATTACGAAATCGGTTACATCATTAACAAAGTTTTAATGATTTAAATTTTCTATTCAAGACAAAAGAGTAAAAATACAACTGAAATAAGAAAAAGTAATAATTTTAATTTTATTAATTAATTAATATTAATTATAATTAAATGAAAATAAAAATTTATATAAATTATAAAAAATTAAAATGTAAATAACTAATTTTCCTTTAAAAAAGCTAAAGATCTAGTTAAACACCTTATTGATTAGATACCTTTAATAATAATAAAATTTTTAACTTGACTAATTTATCTTCCAATAATTAAAAACATCTACCTCTAACTTTGTTTACAGAATTCTTATTTCAACTTCATAGAATACCACTCACCTGAAAAAAAAAGATAAAATATAATATAAATATAAGAAATGTAATATAAATATAAAACTTTAGTTATATTCAAAAACGTATAAAGACAAATACCACAAAAATATGATTAAAAAATCCTCAAATATACGAAAACACAAATTAAAGTATTTGAATAAATTTTATATATAATTTTATATATACACTGAAGTGAAAAGTCATGGGATGCCTCTTAATATCGTGTCGGCCCTCCTTTCGCCCGGCGAAGTGCGGCAACTCGACGTGGCATGGACTCAACAAGTCGTTGGAAGTCTTCTGCAGGAATATTGAGCCATGCTGTCTCGATAGACGTCCATAATTGTGAAAGCGTTGATGGTGCAGGATTTTGGCATGAACAGACCTCTGATGATGTCCCATAAATGCTCGATGGGATTCAGGTCGGGCGATCTAGGTAGCCCAGATCATTCGTTGGAATTGTCCAGAATGTTCTTCAAACCAATCGCGAACAGTTGTGGCATAATTTGACATGGCGCATTGTCATCCATAAAAATCCCATCGTTGTTTGGGTACATGAAGTCCATGAATGGCTGCAAGAGTGATCTCCAAGTAGCTGAACATAAGCATTTCCAGTCAATGTTAGGTCCAGTCGCACCAGAGGACCAAGTCCATGCCATGAAAACAGCCCATACCATTACGGAGCCACCACCAGCTTGAACAGTGCCTTGCTGACAGTTTGGGTCCATGGCTTCGTGGGATCTGCGCCACACTCGAACCTACCATCAGCTCTTACCAACTGAAATCGGGACTCATCGGACCAGCCACGGTCATCCATCAGGGACCAACCGATATGCTCACGTGCCTAATGAGAGTCGCTGCAAGCGATGTCGTTCTGTCAGTAGCGCACCTGAGTTGACCTTGCTGGAATAGCCCAAGAAAGAAAAATCCCACAGTTCTAACAGACAAGTCCTTGAAATGTCCTACATTGATTTCTGCGGGTTATTTACCAGTGTTGCTTGTCTGTTAGAATGCATGACTCTTTGCAGTGATTTGCTCGCAATGGTCCTCGCCTACAGTGGCGTCGATCATACGTCCATGGTGGGATGTTATGCCTGAAATTTCATACTCGGCACACTCTTGACACAGTGGATTCGGGAATGTTGAATTCCCTAACGATTTCGAAATGGCATGACCTATGTCTAGCTCCAACCAATATCCTGCGTTCAAAGTCTGCTTAATTCCCGTCGTGCGGTCATCGTCACGTCAAAACCTCTTCACATGAATAACTTGAACAGAAATGAAAGCTCTGCGAAAGGACTGCGCATTTATACCTGTCCTACGCGATGCTACTGCCATCTGAAAATTTGCATATTGCTATCCCATGACTTTTGTCACTTCAGTGTATATTATATATATTATATATATATATATATTTTATATATATATATAATTTTTTGAATAAATAAACCATTTTTAAATGAAAAAAACATGATGCACTATTTACATTGACTGCACAAAGCAATTTATTTTAAAGAAAGGCAATATTTTCCGAAGCAATATTCTATTTATAATAAAAAAGTATATTAATCAACAGTTAAAGTAATCATAATCAATTATATGAATTCTGCATCTGTATTTTGGGCTCGACACTTTCTAAAAATCGTGTCCCTAACAAATTTTGAATAATTCATAACTGTTTTAATCTGGAAAAAAGACAAAATTATAAATATAACAATTCAGTCATATTCTTACTTTTATATAGACAAAAATATGATTAAAGAATCCTTTAATTTATCTCAAAGACAAATAAAAGAAGTTGAATCAATTTAGTAGTAGAACAAACAAGAATTTGATTCAATTTAGTGATAGAACAAACAAAAATGTGAATCAATTTAGCGATAGAATAAAAAAGAATTTGATCAATTTAGTGGTAGAATAAATTGAAATTAAGTTAATTTAAATTTAAAATTAATTAATTAAAATTAGTTAAATAAGTTAATTAATTAAATTAGTTAATTTAAATTTAAAATTTAAATTAAATTAATTTTCAATTTAGTGATAGAATAAACCGGAATTTGATTCAATTTAGTGATAGAATAAACAGGAATTTGAATCAATTTAATGATAGAATAAACAGGAATTTGAATCAATTTTAGTGGTAGAATAAACAGGCATTTTAAATTGATACAAATTCCTTTTACATTCTATCACTAATCCATTCAAATAAATCTGGCACCACAAAAAATTTACACGCACTTGTTTATAATATTACTAAAGTTATAGAATAAAACAAGAATCTGAATCAATTCTAGTGATATAATAAAATGAATTCTGAATCAATTTATGATATAATAAATAAGAATTTGAATCAATTTAGTGATATAATAAATAAGAATTTGAATCAATTTAGTGATGTAATTTAAACCTTTATAAAACATCATTTCCTGTATTGACTACACAAATCAATTTAGTTTAAAGAAAGGCAATATTTTCCTTACTGCAATGCCCTATTTATAATAAAAAAGTAAGACTAATTACTTCACTAAAGTAACCGCAACGACCCAAGTAACTTCCTTCTATCTGCATTTCGCGCTCGAGACTCAGGTGTTGTCCTGAACAAATTTTGAATAATTCCATGCTTAAGCTGAATCTAA
This sequence comes from Caerostris darwini, assembly GCA_021605075.1. Taxonomy (NCBI): domain Eukaryota; kingdom Metazoa; phylum Arthropoda; class Arachnida; order Araneae; family Araneidae; genus Caerostris; species Caerostris darwini. The sequence continues at coordinate 8,032 of BPLQ01009478.1, forward strand.
AGCAAAAGTGAGATCTAAACAGTGGGCTGGACTTGGTCTCGAACAGACCCTTTACAAAATCTGCTAATGGCGGCAGATAAGAGTGGAATTCAATTTAGATAACAATACTTGCCAAAGAAACTCGTTTCGATTGCATAAAATTGCTTTAGAGTTTTCTCAAGACCGCGTAATTGAATGAGGTTCCCCTGAACTTGTTTCAATTTACGATCGATCGTGATCTCGTAATTTGCAGCTTTCAGATTGGTCCGCATTTGTATTGCAAATAATATAGAGATGAGGCGGATGGTTTCGACTTCGTAGAGTTGGACGTTAAATGAAATTCCGATACTCTTTACTAATGAGATAAACATTTCCTAATGATACGTTAGAATTGTGAAATTGGATATTTATCGTATCAAATATATTTGGGAGCTTTTTTTTTAAAGGCGCGTGTCTTAGGAATATTAAAATGTGGGTAATATTTGTTATTCTTTCCCAGTGTGCAGTGGTGGCCAAAAGTTTTATTTTGTATTTTGTAAAAAGCGTTTGCGTTTGTATTTTTGTAAAAAAGTATAAAAAATATTTTAGACATTTTATTTTTTTTTTTAAATTTTTATATCACCGCTCCGCCATATATTCACATCTGGTTTTTTTTTCTATTATAATTCCACGTGGTAGATAGCAACATTTGTGACCAAGTCCAAGAACACGTCCGGTCTTATGGAAGGAGGGAAAGGGGCGAACTTGTTGTGATGGATCACCCGTAGGTAGAAGTCTGACTTGGCCACGTGTCGACGCAGAAAAACGGAGGGCAGTGCCTTCCGGGAAGACTTTTTAGGGAGGAAATCCAACCAGTACCATATCGTATGGAAGAAATTCCGGAGAATTCTCACGACTACCGACTACTGTAGTACGACTCACGAGGCAAAACATTGAACATCACAAACGCCATCGAGTCTCCCTTTAAAACAGTGTCTACAAGCCGCCGCGGATTGAACCACAGCCTTGTGCTCACTAACGGCGCATGTCAGTACTGAGTCACGAGTCGGGATTCACTATTATTAATTAACTATTATTAATTACTATTATTAGTCAACTATTATTAATTTGTAAAGTACTTTTCATTTTCTTAAAATTAGTTATTCTCACATAAAATTTATAAAACTGCATAACTAAAAAATTTTACAAAATTATTAGCCAATCAAGTTATATATATAACTACTTAATAAGAATTCACTCTATTGATAACATAACACTCTATTGATAAATAGAGTCCCCATTAGTAGAACGCATTTTAGAACTACAGCAGTTTTCATTGTGGTCTATTCTTATGATGAAGATCGTATGTTATGTACATTATTGTATGGTAAAAAAAATTCGTAAATATTAAATGTTTTAAATATTCAAAAAATTTAAAACAACTTAAAACAACTTTTTTACAAATCCTGGCGGCGGCATGGATGCTTGTGAATGGTTCGGAATCCACGTTGAACTGTAGATTCGGTCTGTTTTAACAAAGTGTACCCAAAATGACAGTAAAGCGATAAACCAATATCTTTATTAAAATATTAAAATTATCTTTATATATTATATCTGATAAACCAATATCTTTATTATCTTTATTAAAATATAAAGTTAAGAATATTTTCATGTACTCATCTATTGATAATATGTTTGTTATTGTTGTTCCTAATGCAACTGCCCTATGTTTATACACTGAAGTGACAAAAAGTCATAGGATACCTCTTAATATCCATGTCAGCCCTCCTTTCACCCGGCGAAGTGCAGCAACTCGACGTGGCATGGACTCAACAAGTCGTTGGAAGTCTTCTGCGGAATATTGAGCCATGCTGTCTCGATAGACGTCCATAATTGTGAAAGCGTTGATGGTGCAGGATTATGGGTACGAACAGACCTCTCGATGATGTCCCATAAATGCTCGATGGGATTCATGTCGGGCGATCTAGGTCGCCAGATCATTCGTTGGAATTGTCCAGAATGTTCTTCAAACCAATCGCGAACAGTTGTGGCCCGGTGACATGGCGCATTGTCATCCATAAAAATCCCATCGTTGTTTGGGTACATGAAGTCCATGAATGGCTGCAAGTGATCTCCAAGTAGCTGAACATAAGCATTTCCAGTCAATGTTCGGTCCAGTCGCACCAGAGGACCAAGTCCATGCCATGAAAAAACAGCCCACACCATTACGGAGCCACCACCAGCTTGAACAGTGCCTTGCTGACAGTTTGGGTCCATGGCTTCGTGGGGTCTGCGCCACACTCGAACCCTACCATCAGCTCTTACCAACTGAAATCGTGACTCATCGGACCAGGCCACGGTTTTCCATTCATCTAGGGACCAACCGATATGCTCACGTGCCCACGAGAGTCGCTGCAAGCGATGTCGTTCTGTCAGTAAAGGCACTCGAGTCGGTCTTCTGCTGGAATAGCCCAAGAAAGCCAAATTTCTCCGCACAGTTCTAACAGACAAGTCCCTTGTACGTCCCACATTGATTTCTGCGGTTATTTGACGCAGTGTTGCTTGTCTGTTAGAATTTACGACTCTTGCAGACGTCGCCGGTCTCGGTCGTTAAGTGCAGGCGGTCGACCACTGCGCTGTCCATGGTGGGATGTTATGCCTGAAATTTCATACTCTCGGCACACTCTTGACACAGTGGATCTGGGAATGTTGAATTCCCTAACGATTTCCGAAATGGCATGACCCATGCGTCTAGCTCCAACTAACATTCCGCGTTCAAAGTCTGTTAATTCCCGTCGTGCGGTCATCATCACGTCAAAACCTCTTCACATGAATAACTTGAACAGAAATGAAAGCTCTGCGAAAGCACTGCGCATTTATACCTGTTCTACGCGATGCTACTGCCATCTGAAAAATTTGCATGACTTTGTCACTTCAGTGTATAATGTGTTTGTTATCATTTACAATATTTCACTAAGCAAATAGTCATTATCATTATTCCAAATCTATGTCTGCACCAGAATCATCATTCTAATTTGTTTCTCTTTGCAAACAAACTAGCGTGTGCTACTGCTAGATCACAAGCTCACAATAATATATATTATTACGAAATCATTTTTGCATCTTACACAACAGTTGTTATTCGAATGTTTGAAGAACATTAATTTTGCTTTCGAATCGCATCATTGCATCACAAGTGGTTAGATTCATGCAGTATGCCATTTTTAAATTCCGGGAAAATAAATAGGGATTACTGTAGGATTGAATATAAGATGAGAGAGAAAGAAAAAAAGAAGACAATTGCCGGATATTCCTATCATTCGAGGACGCAGGAAATCACACCATTTGCGCCTCGTGGCATTCGCCCTTTATCCATCCGACAGAATCCTTGTGATGCTATCCGGCAAAATTGAATTCTACTTCTGCATTTTGAATACATTTTCCATTTCATTTCTAGGGGATTTCCTTCCTCACCCCCTTTGCCCTATCATCTTCCGCCACGTGAGAGGAAGAGAAAAAAAAAATTTTTCTTCTTCTGCTACAAGAAATTGGATAAAACAACCCGACCGCCATTTTGATTTTCTTCTTTCTGTCTCACCCCACGTCTACCTTCTACCTTCCCTGTCTTTTTCGAATGCCAGTTCATAGTATGAGTAAGGTAGCAATTTTAGTCTTGACTCTTTTTCTATATGGCGTTCCATTTTTATTCTTTCTTTTTTTGTTTGATGGGGTGGATTGCCTTTTGGAAAGTGTCGGATAGAGCAATCTCGACGGCCAAGAAAAAAGCTTTTCTTCGACGAGATTTTTATTTTTATTTTTATTTTCTACCTTCTTCTTCTTCTTCTCTTTCGGAATGAAATCGATTTTTTATCCTGTCAGACCTTTAAAAAGCTGATTGTGCTGTCCCAGGCAACAACAGGTGTATCCAGGTTGGGGGTATGATGGCCGCAACTTTTTTTTTTTTTTTGGTTCTTTGACGAAATTCAATAGATTTTTGTTAGAGAAAAGAAATGTGAATTGGATAGAATGTAAAAATAATTCCCATCTTACTCAGAATCATATGATAAATTTTCATTATTAAATGAATTAAACATGATATTTAGAAAATATATTGTGTTCACATATCTGAATTCTGGAATTATTGGCATAAACTGACGGACTAAATATTTTGAAGTTTTTTACCCTTAACCACCACCAGTTTTTTCTTCTTTTCCACTAACACAATTTCAGGGATGTTCTTCTAAATGAGAAAATGACTTAAAATATTTAAAATAAAGCATAAATAAATCATTAATTTCAGAGGAGGGGAAAGACTAGACAGTCTAGAATACACCTTTATATCTATAACAAAAATTAAACAGACACAGAGAACCTGTTTTGAAAAATATTATTATACTCTCCAGGGACAGATGAAATAAACTCAGACAAACAAATAATTGATGCAATTTCTAAAAGCCACACTATCCCCTGCATCAGTCTTCACAACTCAAGTGACGCGCCCTTCCCCTACCGAAGCCCGGACTTACTCCAATCAACTCGAAACCTCATCGATTCACGTAACAACCGACTCGTGCAGGGCTTAATAGCCACGAAGGTCGCGAGCTCGACACAAACTGCAAGTTGCCAGGCAACGTCGAGACACATTCTCTAATTGGTTCCCGTATTTAGACCAACCCCTCCGCCACCACCACTGCCTTTGCCGAAGTTAAGGAACATAGAGAAATGGATAATAAAGACATCTAGACGTCTCTCTCCCTATGCTTCCTTGGAGAATTTCGCTCAATATACGAAAACTCAGAAACCTGTTACGCGTAATATGAGTAAAGCTTGAATAATGTAGAAGCCCTACGCTTCGTATATGGAAGTTGGAAGTATGGAAAGGAACAAATGGAGGAGGAGTGGGTGGGGCGGGGGGGGGAGCATTATCGTTCTAAGGGCATTAAAACGACGTTTGGCATTGTTGAGGGGATTTCTAGAGAAAGACCCACTGTTGATGGCAGAGAGTGGGAAAAGCGAAAAAGTTTTCATGGTTCTCTGATAGATTTAGAGTTAGTAGATACGTTTAGAAATTGAATTTAAGTTTGAAATTTTTGCTATTGCATTCCGCTAGGATAGCAGAAATCTATAGACATTGATCGACATAATTTAATAAAGTATATTGCTGGCAATATAGTGAATAGTATTTGGTACTTTGGGCATTAATCAAGGAATTCTTGAGCATAAAAACGAATAAAATATAAATATAAATATATAAAAAGTATTTAATATAAAATAAGATGTTACTTTCAATGAATGTGGATACTTATAATTTATTTTTAAAAGTCAGTCATTTTTCAGAAGACTGCATCATAAAGAGCTGGTAATGCTATTATATTTCGGCAGCAGCACAACTTAGTATGTGAATTCCAATGGACGCTATCCGGGGTTAGACCCTCCTTAACGAATCCAATGAAAAAAAAATTCTCCTATTTAAGGATTTATCGTGCATTTAATTAACATAGATTATTCTCTGTAGCATACAAATTAAAAGAAGCCCTTGAGTTTAACTTGTTTAATAACTTATAATATTGTTGTTTTTTCACAATAAAACTATTATTTAATATTAATATCTGAAAATAAGAACACGTACGTTTGTAAATAGCATTGCGGCTTATGCCATAGCAAATAATATTGCCTGTATATAATTAGTGAAACTGTATTTAAATAGGCACTAATATACATTCATTGTGAATGCATAAAATAAAAATTAAACATTGCTTATTATTATTTAGATTACATGATAAGTGATAAAAGAAATATATTTTCCGTTGCATATTTCAGCAATTAAAAACAAGCAAAATGAAAATTATTAAAGCTAAAAGAAACTATCTTTGAATGATACATTCAAAAGGAGTATCAAAAAGAATTACCTTAAAAATTATGAACTAATTAAATAATCGAAACTTTCTGTTTTTATTGTAAATATACAGTTTTTTTCAGTAAATTTTACTAATACTAAAAATTACGACGGTGAATAAATTCTGTAATTACTTATTTTAAATTTAAGTTTTGTTATAAAGTTTACAATCCATTTTGCAGTTCCTATTTCAATAGAAAAATTACTTGATGAACGCGATCATACGAAAAATTCTGCCCGATAAAATATGTACACAAATTTATTATTTTCTGTAGCCAAAAAATTGAAATTTTACGAAAATAGGGATTATAGGAGTTACTACAAAACTGCTAACAATACATATTTTCAAAATATATATATATATCTTGAATTGCAAAGTATGTCAAAAGATATACGAAAACAAATATACAAAAAAGATAGAGAAAATGCATTAAAAGACGAAAACAGTAAAATAATGGGGCCCAAAACAAAAAGATGCCAACTTGACAGAATTCGATCTTCAACTCTCTCCACTTTAAGTCTAACAAACACCATCCCCATGAAGAAAAACCTAAAACAAGAAGTCCTCCATCCTCTTCCAAGGGGGACTTAAAAACACCCTTATATCAGGCTTTCCCCAAAGCGTCAGCCCGCGTAATCCGTAGTGTTTGTTCCACCTCGGAAAGGTCCTCATTGCAAGGAAGAAACCTTTACGTCAGCAAGTGGCCTGTTATCGGCATATTTATTTTGCACCCTTGTTCCCTACAAGCTGTGTGGATGAGATAAAACCTTCTTTCCTACCACCAAGTAAGCCCTAGAAATATTTTCTCCATAAACATAAAAAAAAAGAAAGAAAAAATCGTATTGTGTTGAAACGTCAGCATAAAAAGGAACATGTTATCGAAATTATTATGCTTGTTCATTTTCCGTGTTCATTTTGTTAGCAGTTATTCCGAAATGAATGGTAACCATTGGCAACGCAAAATGCATTATTTGGATACTTTTGTTTTATACCAATGTCTGCTTTATGCCATTAGTGACACGAAACGAATATATTGAGCACACGACACTCAACTTCGTAAGTATAATAATGATGATGCAAGCATGCAAAAAGTTACGATGTTAAGAATAGAAAAACAACAATGTTACTAAAATGAATCAATATTGACAATTTCAAGATTTTTTTCCATGTTATTTTAATTTGAAAAACATTTAAAAATTTAAAAAAATATATTTTTCTTAAAAAAATTTTTAACGTCAGAACTGTTTTATTTTTTTTTTAAATCAATTGATTTATAAACTAAAGAATTTTATAATTTTTTTTATTCATTAACTATATTTCGAAAATAAGGATACTAGAAGTTACTACAAAACTGCTAACAATACATATTTTCAAAAACATACCTAGAACTGCAAAGCAAGTCAAAGATATGCGAAAACAAATAAACAAAAAAGATAGAGTAAATGCATTAAAAGACGAACACGGCAAAATAATGGGGTCCAAAACAAAAGATGCCAACTTGACAGAATTCGATCTTCAACACCCTCCACTTTAAGTCTAACAAACGCCATCTCCATGAAGAAAAACCTAAAACAAGAAGACCTCCTTCTCTCTCCAAGGGGAACTTAAAAACACCTTATATCAGGCTTTCCCCAAGCGTTAGTGCGCGTAATCCCGCAGTGTTTGTTCCACCCTCGGAAAGGTCTCATTCCAAGGAAGAAACCTTTACGTCAGCAAGTGGCCTGTTATCGGCATATTTATTTTGCACCCTTGTTCCCTACAAGCTGTGTGGATGAGATAAAACCTTCTTTCCCACCACGAAGTAAGCCCTAGAAATATTTTCTCCATAAGGATAAAAAAAAGAAAGAAAAAATCGCATTGTGTTGAAACGTCAGCATAAAAAGGAACATGTTATCGAAATTATTATGTTCTATCATTTTCCGTGTTCATTTTGTTAGCAGTTATTCGAAGTGAATGGTAACCCTTGGCAATGCAAAATGCATTATTTGGATACTTTTGTCTGCTTTATGACATTAGTGGCACGAAACGAATATATTGAGCACACGACACTCAACTTCGCAAGTATAATAATGATGATGCAAGCATGCAAAAAGCTACGATGTTAAACATAGAAAAGCAACAATGTTAAAAATAGAAAAGCGCCAATGTTAATAAAATCGATCAATAATGAAAATTTCATGATTTTTTTACATGTTATTTTAATTTAGAAAGCAGTTAAAAAGTAAAAAATTATATATTTTTTAAATTTTTTTAACGTCACAACCGTTTTATTTTTAAAAAAATCAATTGATTATAAACTAAAGAATTTTATAATTTTTTTTATTCATTAACTATATTTTGAAACTAAGGATACTAGAAGTTACTACAAAACTGCTGACAATACATATTTTACAAAACATACCTTTAATTGCAAAGTATGTCAAAGATACACAAAAGCAAATAAACAAAAAAGACATAGAAAATGCATTAAAAGACGAACACAAAAAATAATGGGGCCCAAAACAAAAGATGCCAACTTGACAGAATTCGATCTTCTACTTCCTCCGCTTTAAGTCTAACAAACACCATCACCGGTGAAGAAAAACCTAAAACAAGAAGTCTCCTTCCCTCTCCAAGGGACTTAAAAACACCTTATATCAGGCTTTCCCCCAAGCGTTAGCCCGCGTAATCCGTAGTGTTTGTTCCACCCTCGGAAGGTCTCATTGCAAGGAAGAAACCTTTACGTCAGCAAGTGGCCTGTTATCGGCATATTTATTTTGCTCCCTAGTTCCCTACAAGCTGTGTGGATGAGATAAAACCTTCTTTCCTACCACGAAGTAAGCCCGAGAAATATTTTCTCCATAAACATAAAAAAAAAAAAAAAAAAAAAAAAATCGCATTGTGTTGAAACGTCAGCATAAAAGGAACATGTTATCGAAATTATTATGCTCTATCATTTTCCTTGTTCATTTTGTTAGCAGTTGTTCCGAAATGAATGGTAACCATTGGCAACGCAAAATGCATTATTTGGATACTTCTATTTTATACCAATGTCTGCTTTATTGCATTAGTGGTACGAAACGAATATATTGAGCACACGACACTCAACGTCGTAAGCATAATGATGATGATGGAAAGCATGCAAAAAGTTACGATGTTAAAAATAGAAATGCAACAATGTTCATAAAATTTATCAATACTGACAACTTCGGGAATTTTTTTTTTTTATCATTTTAATTTAGAAACAAACATTTGATTCTATTTTAATTTAGAATTTATTTTTTTTAAATTTAGATTATAGAATTTTTTATTTTATTTTGAAAAGTAAAAAATTTCAAAGCAAAATATTTTTTGAATTTTTTTTTTTAACATCATAACTGTTTTATTTTTAAAAGAACGATAGGCTTATAAACTAAAGAATTTTATAATTTTTTTTTATTTATTACTTTTCGAATTAAATATTTTTAACAATTTAAATGAGTATAAATTTTTGTGTATCTTGAATCTTTAAACAATATTAATGAGATATGTCCTGAAACAATATTGATGAGATGTGCACAAATATGCAAGTCCCAGAAATAATTTGGAGAACTTGATAATTTTTTTTTACAATATAATTAAATCAATTAAGTAAAGATTAATAATTTTAAATACTTGTCATGTTTGAAATTAAATTTTGCTATAAATATTAAATTAAAAAATAATTTTAGATTTATTTTTGCATATAAAAAAATCTACAAAATATAAAGTTTTCTACAATTTAATTTTTTCTACATAAATATGTGTTATGTAAATATATTAAAATTATTTTATTTTTTATAATACAAAGAATAAACATTAAAACAGTTTAATATTTTTTATTTACATGAATAGAAATATTATTTATAAACACACTATTCAAATTCATAAAAATAATTATTCATAATCGAATAATATTTGAAATTGAAAGGAAAACATACTTTTTATTTAATTTTCTACAAATGACAGTCATTAAATGCTAATTTAGATAATTAATGCTTTGACGGAATAAAATTCAAAACTTCAATAAATCAATTGAATAAAGTGCTTCGATATTTATTGTCAGTGAACACATAAAATTGCCACTAATTTATCAGAAATCGCTTTTAAAATGCACTATTATCCAGCAGCCGATAATAAGTTTGGAAGACAAATATTAATTTTAACGTATGAATCGAGTTCAATATTTTCCTTTTTAATTAAGAAGGTAGCAACTCAAACGAGGAAAGAGGTATAAAAAAATTACAAAATGTCTATAAGTCATTAAATGAAATATGCTCAAATATGCACACGGCAATTAAATGTCGATTAATTATATAAAATGACTAAATAGTTCAATGTAATTTCCTGCATCATTGTGTTGGAAACATTTTGGTGCCTCCCCAAATTATGTCGTTCTTTGAAACATTGTCTAACCGATTCCATTTAATCAAGGAAAAAAAAAGACTAATACTTAAATTTAAAAAAATTCAATAAATCAAGTGAATTAAAAGCCCTCCAATGTTTAATTTCAGTGAACACATAAAATGTCCACAAATTAGATCAGAAATCGCTTTTAAAATGCACGATTATCCAGCGTCAATAATAAGTTTGAAAGGCAAATATTTATTTTAGCGTACAAATCGAGTTCAATATTTTTTCTTTTAATTAAGAAGGCAGCAACTCAAGCGTTGAAAAAGATGTAAAAATGAAATATGCACAAATATGCACACGGCAATTAAATGCCGATTGATTACAAAATAAATGATTAAATAGCTGAAGATAAGATTTCTGCATCAAATTGCTGGAAATGTTTCGCTGCCTTACGTCAGCCTTTAAACATCGGCTAACCGATTTTATTTAATCAGGAAAAATAAAAAAGTGACTAATACTAAAATTCAGAACTTCAATAAATCAAGTGAATTAAGCCCTCCAATATTTAATACCAGTGATCACATAAAATTTCCACAAATTAGATGAGAAATGGCTTTTAAAATCAGGAACATCCAGTTGTCGATAATAAGTTTGGAAGGTAAATATTTATTTTAACATACGAATCGTTTTCAGTATTTTCCTTTTTAATAGAGAAGGCAGCAACTCAAACGATGAAAAAAATTACAAAATGTCTATAAGTTATTAAATGAAATAAGTACAGATATGAACAAGGCAATTAAATGCCGATTAATTATATCAAATGATTAAATAGCTCAAGATAAGATTCCTGCATCAGCTTGATGGAAACAATTTGCTGCCTCACCAAATTACGCCGTCCGTTAAGCATGGACTAACCAATTCCATTTAATCAAAAAGAGACTAATACTAAAATTCAAAACTTCAATAAATCAAGTGAATTAAGCCCTCTATTGTTTATTTTCAGTGAACACATAAAATTTTCACAAATTAGATGAGAAATCACTTTTAAAATGCACATTATCGGTTAAAATAATTTTAGTTGTCGATAATATGTTTGGAAGACAAATATTTATTTTAACGTACGAATCGAGTTTAATAATTTCCTTTTTAACTAAGAATGCAGTAACGCAAACGGTGAAAAAAATTACAAAACATCTGCCAGTCTTTAAATGAAATATGTACATGGCAATTAAATGTCGATTAATTATATCGAATGATTAAATAGCTCAAGACAAGATTCCTGAATCAGCTTGCTGGAAATATTTTGCTGTCTTTTCAATTTACATTATCCGTAAAACATTGGCTATCCGATTCCATTTAATCAAGAAAAGAGTAGAACTAATACCAAAGGATCATAATTAGAAAAATTAGAGATTAGCATTTTGAGAAGAGGATCAGTTTAAAAAGATTGACAATAAAAGCAATTACATTGTATTCCGACAAGAATATTCAAATCGAGCATCACATATTTTATAATTGGATTTCAAATTGCCTCTTAAAAGCATCTGTGGTTCTCGTTAATAATTTTTTCCAAAAGACAAATATTTACGTTTAAATATGAATTACGAGAGAAACTATTTTTAATTCTATTAAAAGTATTTTTTTAATTTTATTTAAGTCAAACAGCAAGGAGGAAAAAATAAAAAGCTCCTCCTTATCACAAATGTCAACAAGTCGTCAAATCCAAAGGGGGTACACGGCAATTAAAGGTCGATTAATTAAACCTTTCCCCCAAGATCCCAAACCGAATGCGATCCAACCATCAACTTGTTGAAAACATTTCGCTGCCCCCCTAAAATTATTCCGTTCCTTAAACATTGTCTAACCGATCCCGCTTAATCAAGGCAGAAGAGAGAGAGAGAAAGAGAGAAACTAATGGCATTAAGTCCCAGGAAAAATTAGGGACTAATACGTCGAGGAATGGACCAATTTAAAGAAATTGGTCATAAATTTAATTAGAGAAGCAGAAATTGCTTTTGCAGGAATAACAGAAGGAAAAGGAGATGGGGAAGGGGGGGGGGAAGGGGGGATGGAATGGAAAAGATAAATAAAAAAAAAATTCTAAACATGCGCGGCAGATCTCCGTGGAATGGAAGCGCACCGTGGCTATCGATTGGAGGCAATGAGGATTGCATGTCGGATTTGCTGAAACATTGTTACGAAAGAAGAAATGGTTCTTAAAATACTCGATCTGATGTTTTGGAGGGTAATGTGGTAGTTGAGGGAGTGGAATAAAACTGAATAGAAGGAAGGTTTGATCTTATTGGATAAGAATCCAGAGAAACGTTGTAAAGCAATAATAATGTTTTGTGTTTTTCGTATTGTGTATACATTTTGCATCTTATATCCATATATAGTTAGATATAAGAGTATATAAATTTAATCCATATAAAAGTAGACATATTATATATACTATTTTTTTTTCTATTTTTAGTGACAGATTTTTAAATCTCTTGCGTAGATCTCTCTTTAAATGCGTAGTATGAGGGAAACTTTCCAGACTAAGAGAAAAAATACACTTGGGCTCGCATAATAATTTTTCATAACGATAATCCAATCTTTTTAGGCAATTTTTCAGATGGTTTTTCTCTTATTTTTCAGTTATTCTTACGGATACCAGTGTCAATGGAAAATTTTTATGAAACTTTGTTTTTGTTGCAACTTTGTTTTAACTACTTTGTTTGTATTAAACTTTGTTTTTATTTTTGAACTATGACTGCTTGTAGAAAAATGTTACTTTACATGACGCAGCTTAAAAAAATTCATGTATTGGAGTAGCAATAGTTTCGGACAGACGTTATGTTTTCACAATATTTTATTAACTGTTTTATTTATTATCTATTTTTTTAACTCTATTTATATTTTTTTCCTATTTTCACTTTGGTTTCATTAATTATACAGTTATTACTGCAAAAATTAAATTTTATTCATTTCCTTCAAATTGAAAATGATTTGATCATTAATATGCTAAGAAACTATTTCAATGAGTAGAGAATATTAAATATTTAACGTTTTTAATGAGCGTAGGGCTGAAAACGCTTTCCCTTAAAAAGAAAAGGGCAAATTTGGATGCTGAAACTTGTTTTATTTTATCTTCTAAATAAGTTGATAGGTTTAGAATTATGTATTTTTAATTGCTCAAAAATATAAAGTATTTTTAATTGTTACAAGATATAAAGCATTTTAATTAATTAATTAATCAATTTTTATTTTACGGTACAGCTACTCGGTCATCAAGCCTCTTGAAATATGTTATAAAATATAGGAGTCATCATATGCAATATCAAATTGCCATAGAAAAATTGCCATAGATATTGCAATAAATTGCCATATCATTGCCTAATTGCCAATATCAAATTGCCACAGATATTAAAATACTATAGAAAAGCAATTACTAAATTAGTTTAGGTTTAACAAGAATAATTAATGGTGTTAGAAATGAACTCCACATTGTTTAAAAGAAATATTTTATTATTTGCGTTCCTTGGTTTATGTTATTAAGTCACAGAACGCAAATAATAAGACTTTTCATTTTAACGTGATTTATTGGCTGTAACGCAATTCAATCGTATGATTTAAATGACAGAATTATACCAAAACATTGAAAGAATAATTGCACTCACATGCAGAAACAAAACTCTTAATTATTTAATTAACAGTTCATGAACGAAACGCATCACACTGAATTAAAACTAAAAATTCCCTTCTAAAGATTCTGTTTCATTAACGGAAAAGATCTCGATTTTAAAAGGAACGACACGCCAAAAACGTCAAAAGGAATTTTCACAGCAAGACAGACACTTTAATTTGAAGCTACCCAAACAAAAATCTCTCGAACGCCGGTTGTTCTTGAAGAAGACATATTTAATTCTTCGGGCATCATAAACCGGCAGAAGGCCTTCTTCGAACAATACCATGGTATCGAAGAACGTTTTCTCGCTATCCACTTAATGTTAGGATAATCTGACAGCTGAGAGACCCATTCCGCAAGTCGAAAGGAGACAAAATTAATGTTGGCAGAGTTAAAAGTCCTTTTGCTAGTTGAGAGAGAAAATAAATTCCTTCTGAGGAATTCCACAAATACACAAACGAAGAAGAAAAAAAAAAGATTCTCAAGATTTAGGGTCTTAAATTTCATCCTAGGAAGGGTATCTTAAGAATTCCGAATTGTAATTTCAAGATGAAGAGAATTAATGATACTTTCCGATAAAAATTCGGTAAGCATTTGTATAAATTTACTTGAAATGCCAAATAGATGTAACAAAGTATAACAATGAATGAAGGATTTTGCAGTATGTTTCAAGTTTCCTATTTAAAATCAGTCATGGTTAAGTTTTCATTAAAAATATGTTTGAATCGTGTATTATTTACAAATTAATCCACTAAATATTGGCGTTGCGAAAACGCAGATAACTTTTTCTGGGATAATTTTTTCAAATATCTTTTACAGCGTAGTATAGAGGATGCCTTCCTGATTAAAATATATACGGAATATATATATAGATAGACAGATACAGATATATATATTCATATATACGGAGGAGATGGAAAATATATTCTGTCTCGCATAGTAATTTTTTATATTCGTGTAAATTTACTTGAAATGTCAAATAGCTATAACAAAGTATACCACTAAATGAAGGATTTCACAGGAGTTTCTTATTTAAAAACAGTCATGGTTAAGTTTTCATTAAAAATAAGTTTAAATGATGCATTATTTACAGATTAATCCATTAAAGACAGATATTCCAAAAACTACTTATTTTCGTGATAAATTTTTCAATAGATAATATAATTTTACATAGATAGATACCGGAAGCAATACTATAGGCAGATCAAATTTTGTACGATGAAAAGGAATAACATCTCTAATACAAAAAGTGGAAATTATATTACTTTGTTAATTTATAAATATTTTTATCACAAAGTTTGCAAACTTTTAGGCGTTATAGAGTACACGTAGAAGAGAAATAACATAACTAAGCGGAGTTGGAAATTATTTGCAAACGAGGTAGATGGCATTGCACGACAGAGAGCAGCTCTCTCGGAGAGGCTCTTCATTGTACACACTGATGCAGTTATAGTAGGACGACTGATCATGCAAATGTGGAACCAACTAATGCAAATTTGCCTACGGTGCTGAGGGATGCAAATGCGAGCCACAGCACTTGCGGGTGCAACACCATCCAATGAGGCATATTGCCAGCTTTAATCTCCTTGAACACCTTCGCCTACTTCGTAATCTCCTTGAACACCTTATCAGAGAGGAGTTCTTACCGAAATGTCGTCATGAACCACAATGACGGAATATCCTGTTGTATTTTCCGCAAAAGTCATGTGCATCCTCAGATCACCTTTGTTACTGTTGGCTATTATTTTCTTGATGTACATTTAATAAACCATATATTAACTTTCGTAGTGTTCTTTAATAGTGTATGTTCACTACTAAGTCAGGATAGCAGTTTCGACCCTATTAGAAGCTTGTAAATCAAGTGTTGTAATATAAAATATTCAATAAATAATTTAGCGAGGAATTAAAGATAACGAAATATATTGAATATAATTATTTGTATCTTAAAATGAATAGTCACATGTGAATTTTTTTTTTTTACAGAAATCGAAATTGGGTAGGATGCCGAATGTATCGTATAAAATACCGAAGTACTCCGTTGAAACACATAATGCATACGTAAAATATTATATATCACAAATTTCTATCACCAAAGTCACATTTATAAATTTCAATGACACTTAGATTTTGAAAACATCTTATTTGTCAGTGATAATAAATATGTAATTCAATTCCGTTGTTGTCAAGTTCTACTTTACTTTGAAGACTCATTAATGCATACGACAGTGTCTAGAATTTTCAGACTGATGTTGGGCAAATTTTCTGTAATACCATATGCAAAAAGAAAAACAGTTGCTCCTAATATTTCCTTCGACTAACGTTGCACATCCTACCCAACTTATTCGTTCCAAGATACAAATAATTATATTCTTTATCTTTAATTTATCGCGGAATTATTTATTGAACATATTATTTTTCTGTAATATTTTTATTCAAAAATATTACATTAATTATCAACATCAATGGCACCATATAAACAGGAATGGACGTTCTGTGTTGCCTGAGCTATAAAAAAAGGAAAAAAACAACGGGAGAGAGAGAGTGAGCGATGCATTGCTAGCCGCTGACGTGTAATGGCCTTTCATTGGAAAAGGGTCAGACGGTACGGGGTGCCAGGGATATTCATCAGAACGATGGCCTTAACAGCGGAGTCGCCTGGCCGTCTGTCGTTGGCGATTTTTGATTGGTCTGCGGCGCCTCTGAGTCACTAGATGACATAATCGATTGAGGGTGGGAGTGCGAATCGCCTCGCACTCGACTAGACACGGAATTGTGTTTATTTTTCACCTACTTTGTTCATTGTTTACTGGGAGTGTGCTTTCGTATGGAAAGGAGAAATGCGGATGACATGAATGCTGTCGCGAGACTGGAATCAATTTGGTTTGGTTCCAAGTGCGTTTTGGGAAAACTTTTACATTATGCATCGCAATGTTTTTTGTGAATTTAAAATAGGGGAAATTTAGATGATTTGTGGGAATAAAATAGAAACTAGTGTCTTCTGAATAGGATGGTTTTAGTTTTATAAATATTTTGTTGTATATTTTCTGATAATAAATAAATCGCATAACTTAGTATTACTGTTATTGTTATATTTTTTTTTATTAAGATTCGAGAAATTTTAAACCAGATTTTTGTAACCCTGATCAATTCTTCTTCTTCTTCACTGGCATTACAGCCTTATACAGACTTGAGCCTCCAACACAGCAGCTCTCCATCTGTCTCGCTCCAATGTCAATCTCTCGCGGCTTGGTGGCCAACTGGTTAGCGCTCTGGAATTTGGTATCACAGGCTTCTGGTTCGAATTTTGGGCGTGTCATGGATATTTGTGAGTGGTTCGGAATTCATGTTAAACTGTTAATCCCGCTCTGTTTAGACCTCGTGCGTACCAGATGACCGTAGAGTGACAAACCAAACCAATGTCAATCTCTTCCAGTTAATAATTTTCAGTGGTCTAAGATCCTCTTCAGCACTATCAATTCACTTTTCCCTTGTTCTTCCTCTCTTCCTATCATTGAACAATTATATAACAATTCTTTTAATGATGTTTCCCTCATCTCTGCAATGTGCATGTCCCAGCCAGCGAATTCTTTGTGATTTAATGTATCTCACTATGTCACTCTAATCAATTGCCATCCTTAATCAATTGACTATCAATTCAAATAAGCAAACATCACATTGCATCGTTGAAAAATCGTTAATGTTATTAAAACTAATGAAAAAGTTAAAAGTATATATTATTTTTTTGCTTAGCAATTGAACAATTTTGCTGCATAAGCCGTACCATAGACTTTAATCAAAATATTTTTTTTTTTTTTGCATATTTTATTAATGATGTAAATAAAGGTATATTAAACAGCGATCATATTCCAAATTGTTTACAAATATAAAATTATGAAAATCTCCTTGAAAATAATACCTGCTATAAAAACAGAATTAAATTAATATGATGAACTAAATCAGAATTATCAGAATTAAATTAATTTTTTTTATAAAGACTCAAGAAAAACTCTTTTAAAATAGTTTTTATGAAACCCTAATCAATTCACTATTAATTCAAGTAAGCCAACAACACATTACATGGGTGAAAAATCGTTAACGTTATTAAAACTAATGAAAAAGTTAAAAGTCTATATTAAAATTTTAATATGTTTAGCAATTGAACAATTTTACTACTTAACCATAATCAAATTTACCATATGCTTGGAAATAATTTTATGAATGACATAAATAAAGGCACATTAAATAGTAATGATATTCCAAGTTGCATATAAAAGCGCAATTATGGAAATCTCTTTGAAAGTAGTACCTGCCATAAAATCAAATTAAATTAATATCATGGAAATGAAATCCATTCAATCCAATATTATATACATATAAATTACTTTGCTTTTAAAATTATTGCAAGCCATTTCAATTTATGTTACATTGAAACAGTTTCAAAAATGACTCTCCGCTCATTTAAATGAATGGATACATGGTTGCACAAAATAATTTCATTAATAGAATGGTAGAAGGTAAATTTGCGTGAGAAGTCTTTATATGGTTATTTCTCACGCAATTTTCTTATTTGTTTGCTCATAGAATGAAAATAAAAAGTGTAGAAGTGTATTATGAAGGTTTGAAGGTAATATAAAATTAAAGCAATAATATGACGATTTTGTTACTTTATAAAAGGTACTGCTAAAGTGAATGCTGTAGTTAACATTCTAGTATCTCTATCTCTATTTGTTTAAGGCAAATAAATTTTTTTTTAATTTTTGCATTAATTTTATTATATTGAATTTAATGACGAGGACAAACAGTAGTAAACCGGACAATAGTTATCAGTTCACAACAGATGGCAAATACACATAATTCGGAAGTTTGCATTCTACTACTTTGTTTGCAAATTCCACTCTAGACGATAATATGAAAACTAGTTCCGGACCATTAAAATCAAGCTGCAATAAACCTTCCAATGCTAATGGCTATCAGCTTAAAGCAGGAAGACAAATACAACACAGTCCAGAAATTTTACATTCCTATTCCCTTGCAAATTTCACCCCAAACGATAAAATGTCGCACTAGAACTTTAGAACATAAAAAAAAATCTTTACAGCTATTTGTTTGAACTATTGATTATCTTTTTTTTTTTTCTTCTTCTTTCTGGTATATACCATTCGTGTGTGGTAAAGTCGTAAACGAGGAGAATATGACGTCGTTGGATTTGCAATGCATACAAATTAAGGGAACCGCTGACTAATTTGAGGAGGGGGGTTTCCGTTTTACGATCCACCCCTGTACAATGCAGACGATATTTATGCCTGTCGCTACAAGTCGTTAAACGAAGGTCTGGCGGAGGCTCCGGATTGGCTGGTGCTCGTAAAAGTTAAGTCTATGGGATGTCATAGCTCCCGAGAGATGGCAATCCATCCCCGTGATTTCGGTAAACAGAGGGTGGCAGCTAGTTCGAATCGTTTGGTCCCGGAATACTTCTGCGGCGGAAAAGGGGTGTGTGACGTCACCGGTGGGAAACGGAATGAAACGCTTTTAGAGGTTTAATGACCGGCTTGGTGAATTACGACGACGTTTATGACGTCTGTTAGAGGACTCGATGAAGTCAATCGAAATTTTGAAGCAAATAAAACGGGCTTAAGTGGAATTTATTGGGACTTACTGCCTTCATCTCACTGACAATATTTTCGGACTCAACTTACCAAAGAGATTTATTGCGCGAACCTATTAGCGTTCCTGTTTATTACAGTTCAAGCATAAATAAAATAACTCTTACAAAATTTTTCGTGGAATATCTGAGTTTTTCTGTAAACGCAAAATACACTTACAATGCAAGTACTTTTAAGCATATTTTAAAAATGATCGTATTCAGTTATATAGATAATAGATACGAGAGAATAAAATTAGATACTGGCAATTTTAACATTTTATTTTATACTGTTAACATTAACTTTACTCTTTTTAGACTACCTTAGAAGAGTTTTAATAATCTTTTGGTCTAGTTCTCGACGGAAGTATTGGTCCTGAGTCTTCCGCTTTAATGAATCTGTTTATGTTATTATGTTAATCAAGATATGTTATGAATCTGAATCTGTTTATAGAGATTGATCCTTAAAATCCCCTTTCTTAGATTTAATGTGATCATGAAGTGATTTTGCCAGATTACCACTTTGCTAAATTACCAAACAATTGCTTATTTTTAATTAATTGGTAGTTATATCATTTTTAGCTTCATTTTATTTTTATTTGCTGAATTTGAGAAATCTTTTTATTTTATAATATGCATTACACAGATGTTTTAGCATTTCGATTAGTGAATCAGAAGCCTAAAACATCATTAAACTTAATATCATTTTGGAGATAAATTTGATGACGCGTACGAGAAAATGTTGTTGTTTCTTAAACCGTAGGTAGACAGCAACATCTAGACCAAGTCCAAGAACTCGTGTGTAGTCATGGAAGAATAGAAGGAGGGGGTAGTTTCTGTTGTGATGAAGCACCGTAGCTAGAAGTCTGACTTTATTCCGTGGAGCTGAAGAAGGAGAGCAGTGCCTTCCGGAGGACTTTCAGGGCCAACTACCCGGCATTTGCTTATCGTATAGGAGAAAACTAAGAAAACTTTCTTCGTGTAGTTCTAAAAAAAATTTTGTGCTGAATTCCTTTCAATTTAATATCTAATGATTGTTCTTAATTTCAATGTTTTTCTTCAAAATACATTTGAAAAAATTAATTTTCATGTGTATATCCATTTGAAATGCTGCAAAAAAGTTATGATCGGTGTCGGTGTCAGTACGATCTCACTTATTACTGAACATGTAATTCCCGTATCTTGCGAAATAATGGATTAATATTTGTGTACAGAATTTAAATACACTTTTTAGATTGAATTTTGGGATATGATTGATTAATTGATGAATATGATTAGACTGTATGTGTATTAAAATACATACATAGTGAATATTTTTATGCATTATATGTAAATAAGAAAGGTAAATAACCAACAAAATATATATACAAAAAATGTTTTGATTTTCCATGTTTAATATTTTCAAATTTTTGAACATTCGCAAATACAAACTATGAAAATAATAGTTATTTGAATCTCATTTAAGCGAAATTTAATAAAAATTAACAGACAATTGCTTATAATTTAGATAAAATATTTTTAAAGTTTATAACGATTAAATTTTTCTACGAAAAATATATAAAGGCAGTAATTTTTTTAAATGATTAAATGAAAAATTATAAGATAACACATAGGTTATATTATATCATTTAAATTTTATTTTTGTTTGTCATAATAACATAAATAAAGCATTTCAAACAGACAAATTATTGTTAATAACGAAATCGTATCCAAATCTCTATTCAATTTCCACAAACACAAACATTTAAAATCCTTATTCAAAAAAAACACATTCTAAATCAAAACATGCATCTCAATTATTTCATTTTTTTTTTCAAGCAACAATAGCACACACACAATCATTGGACCCTTTGTTTGGTCCCAAAAGGAGTTTAGAATCCCATCAGCCGAATGTTTTATGCGTCTCAAATAGATATGCCATAACAAATGAGAAAAGAAGCCCTAAGCCGAAATAGAGGGAAAGAAAAAAAAGAAAAGAAAAGAAAAAAAGTGAAAGAATAGAAAGAAAAAAGAAAAAAAAGAAATGGTGTCCATTTATCTAAAGGCAAGAAAACAAAGGTGCGGCCGAAAGCTCGTCTACTTATTCATCATCCGACTTGCACCTGCCTCTGAGATTTTCCTCTTTTTTTTTTATTCTTTCTTTCGTTCTTTTATTCTCTATTCGAACATGTTTTTCTCTATTACGCATTTTTATTTTCTCTCTTCTTTTTCCTATTTAGTATTTTTCGCATCTCAATGCATTCAATTTTTTTTTTTATTTTTTTATTTTTTTTTTTTTTAGTATGAGACGAAAAATGGAGGTTAGAGTAAATAAAATGTTCAAGAGGTGTTTTCATTCGTGAAAATAATACTTAATTTTGCTCGTCAAACAATGATTTCATCTTAAAATAAATAAGATCGTTATTGCTATGCAAAGTAAATAAATAATTACCTATTCCTGAAAAACAAATAGACAGCATGGTTGAAACAGGTTTCACAGTTATGTGATCTATGTATGTGGAGGTTTTAATGAAACTTTGATATCACTATATTTGCTTAATTTATATAAAGATCTATCAAGATTTGAAGTAGTATAATGAGCACCCTTGTTCGCTTATGCACCTCTGTTCTAATCCATGTACCACACCCTGGAAAGATTGAGCAAATGTTATCATTTACCAGCATGATTTAAAGACAGTAAAACTCAGTGTGGGGTGAAATGGTCAGTGGACAGAGATGCCATCCGTCGCGATGTCCATTCTAGATTGTGGTATCATGATTTTTTAATTATTAATAATTATTTTTTAAATCCAATT
>BPLQ01009480.1:0-39156 GCA_021605075.1 Caerostris darwini
TGATAAATATTCATGCCTTCAGTAGTCACCTTATCATTTTGTAGAAATTAGTGGCTGGGCTTCAAACATCCAGGAAAGGAATTCCGTAAATAATATAATTAAAGATTTTGTTTAATGCAATCTGGTACCATGATTGATTGTGAAAATAATATTCTTCTATATTAATTTTTCTATAAAAATATGAGATAGGACATTTGATCAAAAGATAGTAGATATTTGTATTTATGTAAGCTTAATACAAATAATACTCTACCTTTTTATAGTGAAGAATGACAACAGGCCGAAGTGCCTGCATTCGAAAAAGCATCCATTGCATGTTACTACATTTATTAATATATATATTGTCAAAATATGATTTTGTTTAAGCTATATGATGAATCTGTGACAAAAATTCCTGCTATTCCATTATTAATTGTTTAATAATAAATTAAAAAGTTAGAACCACTATTATAAGGAATTATCAATGTCCTACATACATGCTCTTCTTATATGTCTAAAAAAAAAAAAAGCCCCATTATTTACTTGCAAATCCTGTCTAAATACACTTTTGTTTCTTAAATTGGAACCAGCAAGCATCATTGCTAGTAGAGCATGCGAGACAAATATGTGGACTATGGCATCCTTAATAATACGACTCCAAAGTAGTCAGTCTCAAGCTTTGGTTTTTCAATTTGTGATCTTTAGGCTCTTCAGATCCTTTTCCACTTCATAAATCCATCTGTTTTTTGGTCTTCCCTTTTTTGTTTGGACCTGGTGCGTCTCCTTCAAATTCTTCTTTGTACCTTTCCTATTGTCCATTATTTGTGTCCTAGCCATTGAATTCTCTTTTTGTCTTTACCGTATTTAACCTTTTCATTATCTCTGGCATAATATCATTTTCGCTGACAATTAAATCCAAATATTCAATCTTCATAACTTTTTCAAACTTTATCTCGTTACTTATCTTTAGTTCAGTATCTGTATTAGTTCCTCTACAATCCAAGTTCATGTATTTAGCCTTTTTTTTTATATATATTTTACATAATTTTGAAAGATAAGTTTAATATTTATGTACATTTGATTACAATTCCTGTGTAAAGATGCAAACTTTTGATCAGTTTTTCTTTTACAGATTTAGGGAGTTATTAGGAAGTTTATTTCTTAGAAATTTCCAATCAGAACTTAGAAAACATCTTAACTGTAATCAGGGGACTTCATTTGGTAATTCCCCATTGATGAATGTCAATATGATATGATCAAATTATTGCTGGAAAATTTATGAATTTTAAATGCATGTAAATGTGAAGTGGTGTACTGATGAAAGAAAAATTATAAGTTGAATATGCTTTTAAGCATAGAATGGTTGTAGAATGCATTGTGCTGTCAGAACTGCATACTTTTTAAAAAAAAGTAATTATAATTTTGTCTTACAGTATTGCATAACTGCATCGTTCTAATTAGCTGATGTGCATTTTTAATTCTATTACTCCAAAATTCATTAAACTAAAATTGAGCACAATTCATGCAGTGTTATCTTTACTTTCATGGTTTTTTTTCCCTATGCTGCTTTGCTAATTAAAAGTTGATTTTCACAAATTTTCCCTTTTTAAAAATTATAAGGATGGATTTAATTATGGTATAGAATATTTATTGTTTGAAATTTAAATTTTAAATGTAGGCTTATACAATACAGAGTATTAATTGTAAAAAAATTTTTAATGTGAGAAAAATTATGAATTGTATAACCATATTACATACACCATATTTAAAAAAAAAATATCTGAGTTTAATCATATAGCAAACATAACGGCTAAATTAAAATTGAATTTTAATTATTATTTTAGTTTAGTTTCAAGTTATGTCATATTAATGTAAAGTGGAGTACTGTTTGTTACAATCAGTCAGTTAAGAGTAAGCAATTTAAGAGTTATCCTTTATTCAAGATTGAAATTTCCTTCTTGTATTCACTTATTGATAAATGATACACAGTAATTATTGTAAGAAAATGGACAGGTAGATGCACATTAATATGCAGCCGAGTATTGATATAAGAAATTATGAAATGCAAATGCATGTTAATATAAAATAGAGTACAGTTTGATAGAAGAAATTATGAGTTATTAAATGTATGCAAGTAAATAATGGTTGTAGTTAAAAGTGAAAACTTGCTGTTTTTTTTTTTTTTTTTTTTTTTTCATTTTATTATTATTTTTTTTAAGAACTAGAAGTTTAATTTAATTATTTTAATGTAGTTCCAAGTTATGTCACATTAATGTGGAGTATTATATTTCAGAAAAAAAAATGAGTTCTGCATATAGAATAATTGTGAAAGTGCATTGTGTAATCAGAATTGCTATCTTAATTATTAATTTTTTTAAGTAATTGCAAATGTATGATTCTCAATGTTGCATATAACTGCTGCACTCTAAATGGGTGATATGCACTTTTCACTTAACACCATTTGTTTTTTTTTTTTACTTTTCATGAATATCATAGTGGAAAATTTTTTTTAACCATTTTGATAAAAATTTTTAGAATACATATTTAAAAAGATGATTTTTTTAGTTTTCCCAATACACTTTTTTTTTCTCAGAAATCATTAATTGTTAAATGAAAAGCTACAATTATAAATGGGCATTCATATGAAATTTATTTAGTATTGAAATAAAAAAAAAAAGAAATTGAGTTGTAAATGAGTATTGATGTAAAAAAAAGTGCCAATTGTTTAAATAATTAAGGGTTTTTAATGCCTGGAAGCATAAAGTTGTTGCAGAATGCATTGTGTAGATAGCATTAGAAATTTTTTAAAAAGTACTTGCAAGTTAGTGTCTCTAAATGTTTCATACCTGTGTCATTCTTATGGCTGAGATGCATTTTTAACTTTTATTAACATAATGTACTACTCTTCAGTAATTAGTTCTTTGTTAAGAGTCATCAATAGTCCATTATTTTATTTTGGTTGTCATAAATGCCCTTGCACTAGAACTTTCGAATTGTTTTGTTAGTGATAAATATGATTCGTAGTAATTATTTTAAGAAAATAGATTAGTAAATGCACATTAATATGCAGTGGAGTATTGATATAAGAAATTATGAAATACAAATGCATGTTAATATAAAACAGTTCGAAAGAAGAAATTATGAGTTATTAAATGTATGCAAGTATATAATTGTAGTCTGAAGTGTAAACTTGTTTTTTTTTTTTTTTTAAAGAACTGGAAGTTTAATTTAATTTTTTAAAAATTTAGATTCAGGTTATATCTTATTGAATTAAACATGTTTATTAAGCATACAAGATAAAAGATACTCCTTCCTTTTATGAAATTTCTGATTGTGAGAAAAACCATAAATTTTCAAAGCACATGAATAGGAAATGTAGTCCATGTTGTCTTGTAAGGAAAGTTATGGGTTTTAAATGTGTGTAAACATAGAATGATTGCAGAATGCATTGTGTAGATAGGACTGCAAACTTTTTTTAAAAGTAGTTGCAAGTTGTGTTTCTCAATGTTTCATATTGCGTCATTCTTATGGATGAAATGCATTTTAACTTTTAACAACATGATGTACTACTCTTTATTAATTCTTTCTCTTAAATTTGTTAGAGCCATCAATTCATTCAGTATTATTTTGGTTGTCATAAATGCCCTTGCACTATAAATTTTGAAATGTTTTGTTATCTTTTATTTATGATTGAAATTTTCCTTCTTGTATTCACTTATTGATAAACATGATATGCAGTAATTATTCTAAGAAAAATGGACAAAATGCACGTTAATATTCTGTGGAGTATTGATATAAGAAATTATGAACTGCAAATGCATGTTAATATGAAATAGAGTACAGTTAGAAAGAAGAAATTATGAGTTATTAAATGTATGCAAGTATATAATTGTTGTAGTCAGAAGTGTAAACTTGTTTTTTTTTTTTTAAAGAACTGGAAGTTTAATTTAATTTTTTTAAAAATTTAGTTTCAGGTTATATCTTATTGAAATAAACATGTTTATTAAGCATATAAGATAAAAGATACTCCTTCCTTTTATGAAACTTTTGATTGTGAGAAAAACCATAAATTTTCAAAGCACATGAATAGGAAATGTAGTCCATGTTGTCTTGTAAGGAAAGTTATGGATTTTAAATGTGTGTAAACATAGAATGATTGCAGAATGCATTGTGTAGATAGGACTGCAAACTTTTTTTAAAAAGTAGTTGCAAGTTGTGTCTCTCAATGTTTCATAACTGCGTCATTCTTATGGATGAAATGCATTTTTAATTCTTAACAACATGATGTACTACTCTTCATTAATTGGTTCTACTAATAACACGAGAAGGACACACGGGAGATAAGCATGAGACTTGGTCCACAAGTTCATCAATTGTTTCAACCAATAGCACATCAAGCTGTACATAAGCGAGAACTCGACCCGCCCCCTGGGGGGGGGCATAAGAAGAGTGAGAGCGGAGTCACAAAGCAACGCCGAGCATCCATACGAAAGAAACCCGGAACTAACCCCGGGCACAAGTCTCAGCTAAGCGGCCCAATGCTGTACTACCAAAGCAGGACCTGACCAAATGCCGTTTATTTAAAAGTTTTACATAGTATATACATTTCATTCACAGTTGAAATACAAAAAGGTAGTACTGTGAGAATTTTAGTTACATTTTACACGATATTAAGAAAAACAAACATAAAGTAAACAAAAATAGAAGTAGTTAGAGATTAATGGAATAAATAAAACAATGTAAGTAGTTAAGGAGGTTACACAAGAATAAAATAAGGGTATATGAAAAGGAATGCTGAAAAAGAAAACTATGAGTCCATTGTCTCTAGTAGTTTTCCAGTTTCTTTTTCATGATTTGTTCTATTCCAGTCCTGACCTGTTTATTAGTCAGGAGTTGGAAGAGATACTTGTCCTTAAAGTTATTAGGGAAGTATTTTCCTCTAATTTCCTTCCACAGTTCACATTTAAAAATTATATGATCTGTCTTCCTCTTCTTTTCCACCGTTGCAGACTGGATAGGAGCTGAAGAATTTGTTAATAGATGGCAATAGCTGCATGTCCAGTAATTATTTGGTTGATGAAGTAATTACCATGCAAGCTATTGAAGTTCACTTTTGGGCATAACATAGGGACTGCTCTTCCTTTTACGGAAGTGGTCCATTGTTGTTGCCAGGCTATTTTAATGGCGTTGTGGGCTGCTTTTTTGATGGATTTGAATGTAGAATTAAGGTGGAAATCTATGTCCTCTTTGAGAATTGTTTGTTTGGCGTAAGAGTCTGCCAGCTCGTTTCCTGCAACTCCCAACATGCGCCTTGGTCTAAATGAGGTCCAATTTTATAATTGAGCATTTTAGAAGTTGTTTAAAGTGTTGTATTGGTGGATAGTCATTATTGGGGTTGTTTAAGACTTGCAGGACCAACCTGGAGTCTGTGATAATTTTGGCATAAGAGAAATAGTTAGAAGTAGCATATACGATTGCCGTTTCAATGGCTTTCAGTTCCGCCATGAAGACGGACGCGTCTTCACTAAGACGTCGGGTTTCATGATGTTCTGTTTTGTTGAACACACTCACTATGGCCTTCTATTCATTTTCAAGCCATCTGTGTACATGTAGCAACCTTCTTCCCTTTGTTTCATGTACCTCCATTCAAACTTGGATTTGTTCCATGGAGGTTCAAACTTGGGACTTTCGTCAAGGTTTTAGAACTTAAAGAGCTGGGGATCAATTTGGCACCTTCTTTGCAAAAGCTTGCATGTGGGCATCCTGCCCTAGGTCCAGCTCCAAGATGTCATTTATGAAGATATTCCATAATATTGGATCCAGGCAGGATCCCTGTGGAATGCCTTTGTTGTATGTGTGCTCTACATCTCCCAGAGATACTTTCCTGTCCTCTATGAAACTGTAGAGCATTCTTTAAAAGTATTCTGGAATACGTAGTTTAGATATTTTGTATTTCAAGATTTGCCAGTTGGCGGAGTTAAAAGCATTTTCAATGTCTATAGAGATGAGGCAGGTGTTAGATTATCGGTAAACTGATAAGTTATATATGTGAACAAGTGTTTTCAATATGAACCTTAGAAAGAATTATTTCAAAAGTAGACTGACAGACGAGCATTTAGCCTCGTTCCTTAGAATCAGTGCATCTCACTTCGAACATGAATATAAGGAATTTTTAAAAGTGAAATCTCAATTTCATTCATCTCCTTAACATATTTAAATTGTAAATACTTGTATATTGTTAATATTGTAATACTTGCATACAATATAAGCATGTTTACACATATATTTTATGCAGGAATCTGCCCAACTACATCGAAATTAATGCAAGCAAATTTGACAGGTGTCGCACAATAAATTACAGGAATGTCCAAAATTAGTATCCATTTTTTTACGGTATACATATCACCTAGAGATGTAAAGGAGGGAACAAGCCACTCATTCTCATTTGTTTTATAAATGTTAATATTATCTTGGGCTATTTTATGTTTATTTCTGTTAAGAGAAATCTTTTTTTGTTAATTTTCCACGTTATAATGAAGTTATTCTAACTATAATTTTCACTTGCAAAGATTTCATTAAGCTATATATGGCCTTGTCCAAACGACCACCACATTTTCCTTTCAAATCACTATTGTATTTCAAATCTTTGTGCCTTCTATTGTCATATTAGTATTAATGTTTGAGTTTTGTCTAAATCATGCAGCCCATTGATGGGCCGATTTTGGTAATGTGTCATAAAATATTGTGCAAAATTCGAAGTTTCTTGATTCTCTAACCATTGCGACACCCGTATCGTTAACAACTCATTAAACGTAAATGCATCAAGTTCACTTGATGAAGAATCCAGTGATGCTAAAAGTCTGACTCTTTTTTGAGGGTTTCGTATTTTCAATGCATTTTTTCCCCAAGCATGTCTTACGTGCCAACCACAAACCAGGAAAATGGTTTTCTAGGTGTTATAATATGCTAAGTTGTCATCAGAAATGAACGTTTTAGTGGCTATATCTCTTGTTCTTAGTTTAATAGCATTAAAAAAGTATCTTAAAATTGCCTCACATTGACGATTACTCCATAAGAAAGGCCACCGGAAAACCTTCCCAATTGTCATCTTTGACAACTAAACTAATAATAAGTTGGATATTATACTTATTTGTCCCATGCGTTGAATCAATTGATACGATTTCATTCCCGTATAGCTTTAAGATTTCTTCTTGCGCATCATTCATAAAACCTAATATGAAATCATCAATATCTAGGTGAGGAAAACTTTCAGACCCTTCTCCTGGTAACTTATATAATAAAATTGGATTATAATCTTTCATTTCTAACGACTGTCATGTTGACTCCATATGATTTTGCAATATTTCTCAAGTCTTGTGCTTTAGTGGCAGCAAGACGCTTCGTTGGAGAAACAATATTTATAATTTTGCTTAATACATCTGGTATTGGAATACCAGCATGCAATTGCCCAGCAATTTCTGTCTACTCAGACTTTGTGAGTCACTACCTCGCAAGAATGTCCAATATGAGTAGATACAAATGATACATCTACTGTTCCATTGTCAAAAAAAGTTGCGTTCATGCTTGCTGGACAATAGAAGCATATTTTATTGGAACCACCTAGTTTTAAATGTCGCTCATCAGTATTTCTTTTTCCCCAGACACGGGACTTGGCGTTGAAGTCCCCAAGTAAAAGGATCCGGTGGTTTGGATACTTTTCAATCCACAATTGCAAGGTGGTGAGTTGCTGGGTCAAGTTTCCCCCTGGGTGGACAGTATATAGAAATGAGGAGGCAGTTGAAAGAGTTAGCTTGAAATTCAATTACCACAAGGAACTGATTTTTATAGACCGTCTAGCTGTCTAGAGTAGCCTTAATGATAATGGCCGCTTTTGGTTGGATGTCATATGAGATTATTTTATAGTTCCTTGGTATACAGGTGACTTTACTCACGAAAGTGTACGGTTCGTTAAGAGAAAGTCAAACTGGTTTTTGATGATGGTTTGATTGAGCTATGTGTTGGCAGCTCGTGCGTTACCCAAGTTGATGTGCGCTCCCTTGAGATAAGTGGAGTTTCGCACTCTTATCCATAGTTGGTTCTTGATAAGATTAATTGCCTTTCTCTCTCTTGTACGTGGCATTTCCGGAAAGTACATCCATGACTTGTGTCCAATTTCGTTTTGTATTTTAAATTGTGAGCTTCACAATTTATACAGTGGGCTTTGTTTGGGCAATTCTTCCAACTGTGATAATTTTTGCCGCAGTTGGGGCAGGTTTCCTGGTGAAGGTTTTGTACGCGGTGTTGGAGAGGGCGATGGGTCGCCAGTTGGACACCATGTCCAGATCACCGCCTTTTGTGATCAGAATAGTGGTAGAAAGTTTCCAAAGTCTGGGAACCCGTCTGAACGGAAGGCAGGCATTGAAAATCTTCGAAAGGACTTTGACAGCAGGGTCCACCGACCGAAGATGGGGATAGGTGAGTAGGTCTGGACCAGGCGCAGTGTTTTCGGCTTTCTTGAGGACATTCCAAACTTCAGTGGGAGTCGGTTCTGATTCAAAAACATCAACTATCCTATCAGAGGAAAAAGCAGAATTATTCCCCTCAAACGGGCAAGAAACGTCCACAATGAAAACATTGTTACCTACACGAGCCGTAATATCCGGGCGAATGGATGTTCCACAAACGTTCTGATTTAGTCAAATAATAGACGCCTTCCATTGCCCAGGAGATGATGGACTTCATTCAGGCGTGTTTGGCCACCATGGGGAATCAAAAGCTCCTCTTATGTCTATTGAGATGATACAGGTATATAGGTTATTAACTCTATTTCTATCAATGTTTTCTATTAGGTTGTTAAGTGCGTGTTCTGTTGATATATTTTGTCTGAAGCCATATTGGTTTTCACTGTAATGATATTGCAGTCTTCATAGAATTATTCTTTCGAGGCTTTTTCCGAATATTAGTATCCTATATTAAGATGAGTCCGTAGGGTCTTTTTTTGGCTTCGTGAATAGAACTACCTCTCCATATTTTAGTGGTTCTGAAAAGTGTCCTAGCGATTTTAATGCGTTGAAAAGTTTCAGTAGTATTGATGGGGAGCTTTAATGGAGCCTTTTCAGGATGTACCCATCTATTAAATCCGGACCAGGTGCTTTTTTCCTTGGTGCTGTGCTTATTATGTGGTCTTTCTTGCTGTGTGAAAGGTTTTGTGTTAGTGAATGCTGTTGATTTTCTGATTCTTGTATGGTTGTTCGTATCTGTAAATTTACTGTCTGCTTGTAAGAGGTGGTTTAGTAAGTTTTTTAAGTTATTCTGAGTCGATACTGGCTCCGGAACAAGGTTCAACCGAGCACGGTGGATAAACCTCCAGTCCGCGAACCTCGTAAATGTCCCATCAGTTATGAAATGTGAGCTGGCAGCAGCAAGGGACACAACCTTAAATAGCTTTACCTTGGACCGACGGACTCCAGCTGGAGGAGATCCACAAATGTGCAATGATTTACTCTTGGAAGGGTTGAGATAGAGAGACAGACGTGCGAGAGATTGAAAAACTAAGTCTAGATTATCTTGCAACTGCAGAGGGCTATCTGCAATAAGAACCAAGTCATCTGCATATGCAAGGATCAAGTGTTCAGAAGCGTTGCCTTGGATCGCCCTAAGGACAGGGTCGATACACAAATTGAACATCAGTCCACTTAATGGACAGCCCTGTTTCACACCACACATGATGGAGATTGCGGCGGTGCTTGAATCGTTGGTCAGAACGCTGGTGGTACAATTTGAATAGGTGTCAATGATCAAGTCTAGAAAAATGGGGCCAATGCCAATGGCAGCCAGGCAATCTGATGGCCGAGTGCGGCAGCGAACCAAAGGCATTGGATATATCCAAGAAGGCAAGACAGATGTTGGCTTGCTCGCGCCTTCTCAATTCTTCTTTGGAGCACAAATTGTGCTCCATCACTCCATCAAACGGAGTGAAACCCTTTTGGAAAGGGGAAAGAATGTCATATTTGGAGCACCAATTTTGCAGCCGGGCAGACAAACACTTCATAAAAAGTTTATATGCAGTGTTGCTGAGGGCGATTGGTCTCCAATTACTGGGGCAGTCAGCATCTCCATTTTTGGTAACAAAATCGTCGTGGATTCTTTCCAAGACGAAGGAATGCACCTGAGATGGATGCAACAGTTGAAGACTTTGGTAAGGAGGAGCGCGCCCGGGGATCTACAGATCTTCAATGGTGTATGTGATGCGATCAGGCCGTGGTGTAGTATTTTCTCAGGACCTGAACGCAGAGGAGATTTCAGAGACAGAGAGGAGGTTGCCGAGTACTTCATCACGGTGTTGATGATCAGAAGAGAAAAACTGATGATCTGAAGTAGCTTCTTGCCAGATATTGGAAAAATGTTCTTCAATAACTGGAGGTGGAATCATGCAACGTTCACCAGTATTCCCCTAATCTCACGGATGGCTCTTCTCCTATTTCGCCTGTAAAGTTTCTGGCACTGCTGAGGGTCTTCAATGTTCATCGCATTAGTATTTGAAAAATATACTTTGTCAGATGGAGGTAGAACAACATTCTTCACCTCAGTGACGATTTGGGAGAAAGTGTCAGTAAGGAGTTCAGCACTGTCATCAGACGGCTCACAATCCAGAATATTATCGAAGATCTGTTTAAAGTGATGTAGTGGCTCATCATCGTGATCAGACGGAGCTGGAGAGTCTTCAGTTAGGAGTCGTCAACAACTGGCTGTGCTAACACTTGCGCAGAATCAGTTAAATGTTGATTATCATCATCAGATGCAGGAGGTGTGGAAGTGCGAGTTTTTTCGCACGTTTGCGTCGCCTAGATGGTGGGATGACTAGGACAGGACGTTGTGTGAGTGCTTCAGCTTTTCCGTGTGCCTTTTCATGGTTTTGCAGGCCAAGAGTAGAAGAAAAAGAGGCCGGACAAAACGAGCACTGCAGAGCTTGCTCAACCTCAATCACGAGAGGGTTACCGCCATTCGCAAAGCATGGGTGGTCTCGAGGTTTACTCTGAATATCAAGGTGACAAATGTCACACCTGAATTCACAAACTGCGATGGAAATGCGATGAGCGAACCCTTCATGGTATTCCACATGCCACTAACAAACGATGCATTGCAACCGCTCTCCGGACATGCAATTTTCCCATTAATCGGGAATGACAATTCAAGTTTTGCATCTTGCCTGACCACAGATTGTGTAGTGGAAATTGCACAAGCCGGAGAGGTGGAGCCTTGATCATGGGAGAAAGTGGACGAGTGTGGTTGCTGCGACGCTTTCCGCATCGGCTGTCCATGCAGCCTGAATAGGTGATACTTAAGGGCTTTCCGGGATGGGAAGCCACGCTTATCACAAAAGTCACAGATGAGTGGAAGAGAGGCGGCAGTAGCAGGTGCCGAAGAGTAAGCCTGGTGAGTAGAAGAGGTGGTAGCAAGATCTTGTACAGCCAAAGATTTTGATTGCTTCGGCAAGGACTGTGGGTGGGGTGACTTCGGCAAGACAAAGTCATCAAAGTCAGCGTTGTTGGAGCTGCTTACAATCCCATGAAGACGGCTGAATTCGTCTTCAAGCGAATGCACCACCAGATGCTTATCCCTGCTTTTAAGAGTACGAAAAGTAAAATCACAGCGCGGACAGGGGAGCACCTTCCTTTTCTTTTTTTTGATGGCGGCTTCACAGGCAAAAGAACAACATGCTCAGTCTCATCGGGATTGTCTTTGAAAGATATCTTCTTCCTGCCCTTTTCACCAGAGGTGAAGCAGCATGGAGGGAAGACTTAACAGGGCCACCAGAAGACCAAGGACGACGAGGGGTTGTGAAAACAGCAGTCTGCGAATGAATTGGCTTTCCAGCCCAAGGTTGCGTGGTAGAAGCAGCAGGTTTACGAACCACAGAGGCCCAGGTCTTGGCAGGGGAAGCCTGAGAAAACGGAGCACATTTTGGTGGTCCGGTAGTTGGCCCCATAGCAAGGAGCTCAGGTGGGGGCAAGACGTCAGACAGAGGTAGAAGATCAGTACCAATAGGAGTGTGTTCATGATTGTCAAGGTTGATTCTGTGCACAGCATACAGGTGGTTCTCAAGACCACCTGCAGAAAGAAGCGCCGTCTGCACTGGAGGCAAGAGAGTTTAACGAAATCGAACCTTGGACTAGTACTCGAGTCGGCAAACAGGTCTCTGATTTCACCTTCAGACGGAAACAGTGTAACTTCGTCTACAACAGAGTCGTGAGCCAGTTCAGAAGTCACACAACGCCTCTTTTCTTCCACAGTTTCAGTGGGAGTGACACGTGAGAGAGGAAGAGGCACTGACTGGGATATGTCATCCCCACGAATGTCAAATTGAAAAGTAGCGCTGGGCATCACAGGAGAGTCAAGGTCACAAAATGGATAAACACAGGGTGGAGGAGTGAGAGACACTGCATCACACTGAACGTCTTCAATTTGCACAATCGTACTGGGTTCGTTCTCAACCACCACAATGGTACTTTGCGATGAGCAAGGAAGTTCACCAATCTCAATGATAGTGCTGGGAGAATGCACAGATGCAACAACGCTAGTATGTTTCAATGGAGTCGTGACAGAAACTTCACTGACAAGTTCCTGCACAGCATTAGAGATTTCAGGATCAAAACAATCGTTGGCACAAAGTTTTCCCTTAATCTGTTGTCGAGTTCGATGGCAGATCGGGGAATATGCACTGACAGGAGATGTCTCAGAGTTTGACACAGCCTGAACAGGCTCAAATTTAGATTGTACACAATGGTCAGACATGATGAAAAAGCAAATTTCACAATACCAGAAGAAAAATACTCAACCAACAAGACAAACCTGGCATAGCAAAAACTCAATCAACACCTCAAAAACTAGGTTGGGAAACTGTCAGCAGACACAAAAATAAATTATAACAGTAGAAAGCAATAAAATTGGGGGCAACCAAAAATGAAAAATGATAAAATCTGTTCTAAATGAATTATATACAGGTGAAGATGAGAACACAGTAAAAACATGAGGGGTAAGAAATACATAGAATTACACTTACATAGAAATACAATGT
Organism: Caerostris darwini; assembly: GCA_021605075.1. NCBI lineage: Eukaryota > Metazoa > Arthropoda > Arachnida > Araneae > Araneidae > Caerostris > Caerostris darwini. The sequence continues at coordinate 13,058 of BPLQ01009480.1, forward strand.
ACATAAATACAAAATGAAAAGCAAAAGAATAAATGAATAAAAACAGATGGAAAGATGCAAGAATACAGAGAAATTACTCATCAGCTTGGTCAACAGGCTGAGAGGTGAGTGTTGTTTCGTCTTCAGAGAATTGTCTGTGGCCAGTGAGGTGTTCAATATAAATATCTCTGGACCACCTAATAGTGTCACTAACACACAATTTTCTGAAGAGATTTAGGTAGGATTTGGCACAGAACTTTCGAAGGAACACGTCATTCGGTGGGTACCAGCTGCCAAGAGCACCAACAACAAATGGGATGACTGTTGCTTTGACCCCTGGGTTTTCAGCTGATCAACGACTGGCGCATATTTATCAACCTTTCGCTGATAAGCAATGTCGAAAGCGGCGCACCTATTGTCAAACGGCACGGTAACATCCACCAAATAAAAGTCTTGCTTGTGTTGGAGGAAAAGATTTGGTCAAACCCGGAACCCGAAATGTCTTGATTCTCACCAAGAATAGTACACTGGGGAAACTGCATTTTTGATGCGTGTGACAATAGAGTTATGGCGGAGTTGCCATGCTCTGGATGCTCTCTGGCGATGGTTCAGAACATGGGGAGAGTTTCATCTGCTGCAGGGCAACGGCGACACCTTCTGTCATTACCAGTTTTCCACTGCTGCGCCCCATTCAAAGGCACAAGATTCAGACGGGCTTTATGGATAAAGCGCCAATCGGCGAATCGAGTATACTTGCCGTCTGTGATGAAGTGCGAGCTTGAAGGTGAGAGTGCTACGCACTCCATGACTTTGCCTTGATTTTTCTTATTGATCAGGGTCTGTGCCCTATGTGACCGTAAACGGTCACGAATGGAGTGGAGAATCCGTTTTCGGCTGTTCGGACGTAGTGTGAGGTCTTGGAATATGATGCGTGGCACACTATCTTGAATTCCCAAGAAACACCAAGTCGTCTGGACGCCGACCTGGCGACAGTCCAGATGTTCGAAATATGGTTAGTTGTGGTGGAGAAGTCATCATCTAGAGATCATTGAGAAAGTCCTCAATTTCACTGTCAGAAGCAGTGCGCCGGATTCTCTTAGATACTGTGTGAGTGAGTGAGAGAAGAGAGAGAGCCTCAGTTGACACCGACTTCATCAGGAGAGGTTAGAAGTTTGAAGGCCGTGTCGATGAGATTGAGCTCTGATTCTTCTGCCGCAATCGGGAGACCGATACAACCCTGCTTCCTGTGACCGAAGAGATATTCATTGGATGCTCCGTCAGGCAAGTTCAGGGTTGCTTTTATTTCTTTCCTGAGCATCTTACCCACCTTTTCCCAATCGGTCTTTTTAAATTGTCCAGTCCGCATCGGGAATTGGAAGGCAGGATATAGGAAAGATTTCAGTGCGTCAATACGCTGCCAAGGGGCAAGAGCTGACGTCGATATTTTCATCCCAATCTCGGCGAGTTCAGATAGAGATTGGTAATTTGGACAGGGGTTGAACCCGATAGGTTTCTCCAAGAACTTATGAAACTCAGTTTCAGCAAGCGAGAGATCTGCTCACCATTAATGGAGAACAAAGTTTCTTGTACCAACAGGAGTTACTCCTGAGATGTGTAAAGTCATTGATTTAGTGGGGTTCAACCGAAGACCAATTGAGTGTAATAGATCAAAGACAATATCGATGGAATTCTGGAGTGATGAAGGACTGTCTTCAAGAAGCGCGATGTCATCAGCAAATGCGAGCACGTTATGACAGTTGGAGTTGCTTCTAACACGACGGAGGACTGGATCAATGTAGAGATTGAACAGCAGGCCACTAAGGGGACAGCCTTGTTTGATCCCCGCACCAATCTTGATATGTGGAGAAAGGCCTTCAGAAGTGAGGAGCCTGGTTCCGCAGTCTTCATAGACGAAGTTGACTAAATTGCGAAATGTATCGCCAACTTTTGCAGCACAGAGGGCCTCGTCAATCGCGCAGTGAGGGATGGACCCGAAGGCATTGGTAACATCTAGCCACGCGAGGCAAAGTTCTTTTTTCGTGGTTCTGGCGTCTTCGAATCTCTTATGCATTAAGAAATTATGCTCTAAGACACCATCATGAGGCATGAATCCTTTTTGGGATGAAGAAAGGACTTCATACCTCAAGGGCCAGTCCTTAAAGCGTTCCGCAACACACTTCATAAATAATTTATAAATCGTGTTCGACGACGCGATAGGTCGCCAGTTGGTAGGAAGAAGAGGGTCACCACCTTTTGGAAGGAGAATGGTAGTAGAGTCTTTCCAAACTTGAGGGACTCTCTGATGATGGAGACAAATATTGAAGATCCTTGTTAGTACTTGCGCACTTGGGTCTAATGAGCGCCAATGATGATAAGTGAGCCTATCAGGCCCTGGCGCAGTATTTTCAGAAGACCTAAAGGCGCGTGCAACTTCTGTGGGTGAGAACTCATGCTCAATTACGTCGACCCTTTCGTCATCAGCTGGAAGATAAATGCTGCTGTAATGTCCCTCACCATGCCAAACATTAGAAAAATGCTGAGTTAGTGTCTGGAGGGGGACATTACACCGCTCACTGTTGCCAACAATTTCCCTGACCGCTCGTCGTCTGTTCCGGCGATAGAGTTTCTGGCAGGTCTCTGGGTCATGGATATCAATCCCATTTTGAGACCACACCGAAGAAGCGGACTCTTTGATGGACAGAAAGCTCTTTCCCTCAGCAGAAATTTGAGCGCAAATATCAGTGAGGAGTCGGAAAGAGTCATCCGAGGGGTCAGAGGAAAGGATGTTGTCGAGCGGTTCAATGTAGTGGTAGGACCAATTTCGTCATCAACAGGAGCATCATGTGAGGGGGGACGGGGAGTCCTGGACAGGCTGAGCAAAGGACTGGTCTGCATCTACTTGCATCTCGCCCCCCGGAAGGAGTCAGCTAACGGGGACCTTCTGTTTTGCGACGTTTTCTTCGTCTTGATGATGGAATCAACAGAGGGGTAGCCACCAGTAATGCCGATGTCTTTTTGTGTGCTGCAAGGTGGTTCCGCAGCCCTTGTGAAGATGCAAAACAGTCCGAACATTCAGAGCACCGATGTTGAAGGTCGGAAGGTTTGATCAGCAACCCAACATCTGCGAAGCATTGGTGATCAGATGGTTTGGATGAAATGAAACCTTTGCATATCGAGCAGAAATGTCGGGTAGATGAGCGGACTGCAGCTGATGTGGTGTTTGAACCTCAAATGCTTAATTATTGAACCCTTGATTGAAAACCATGCCTTGCCAGTGAATGTATCGGGGCAGTCGGGGCACTGGACGGCTCCAACCAAGGGAAGCTTAAAGGAAACAGTCTGACCCTCACGTGTTACTTGTGGTTCAGAACTAGCTGAATCAAGGAAGGAGAGAGTACTTTTAACAAGAGGTGCCTCCTCTGCTGGGGAAGTATCAGCATCGCGCATCTGGGAATGACCAGGTGACACTGATGGTGCTGGTGTGTCAACAACAGGCCTACCCATCGAGACCTGGTGAATACGAAAGAGATGGTACCGAAGTGCTTTCCTGAAGAATAATAATAATAATAATAATGATGATGATATATAAAATAGTTAATATTGATAATATGCAAACGAATAAGTAAATAAGTACAGTAAAAATCAAAGTATACTAGGTTAAATAAGATACAAAAATAAAATAGAGTAAAAGTAAAATAAAAATAAAATAAAAAAGAATGAGGTGCATTGAGTAGCTATTCTGAATGCAACAGCGGTGTAGCAGTAGTGGCTGAAGTAATCTGGAGATTTGTATTAGCAATTAGATCAGGATGAGGTAGAGGATGTAGTGCTGTAGAGTTGATATGACTGTGCGGTGAGGATGAGTTTAGCTTATTTCAGTGGTTATTGTAGGATGAGTCGTGAGAGATGAAGTTGAAAAAGTCAAGTTATAATCGGTAGATGTAGGTAGAAATTTGAATTCAAAAATTATTGATGATGTAAATTGAAAGATCTTAGAGGATGAGGCAGTGTGATGTCATCAGAGATGAATATTGCAAGACTGAGGTTGAGCATGGTAACAGACAGATTATGTGGGGAAATGTAATAAAACAAAAAAAAGATAACCAATTAAGATGCTAGGATTTGAATAAAATAAGGGGGGGTGGTAGTAAATAAAAACATACACAAAGTAAGACAATATAAACAGTGAATAGTATGGATAAATAATATAAAGGAATTAAGATGAAAAATATAAGAAAATGAATTAATAAAGGGTATTGCATTAAAAAGAATGATTTAAATGGTAAAAGAAAAATTAAGCATAATTGGATGGTAAATTAAGTTAGAGATTGTTGAATATTGACACAGAAAAAACAATTAAAAATATTAGGTATAAAATCATAAAATAAAAATAAAACGAATAAAATAAAATAAAATAAAAATTTATATACAGATTATATGAGCAATAGGAACCATCCCATACATAAAACACAATAAATATAATATAATTGGTAGAAAAAGGGAGTCGATTGTAGTTTGCAACAGCAAATCAGCGGTGAAAATCAAAACAAACCGAATCAAAACAAACAATCTAGTGGCGCCATCTATTGATGGTAACGGAAGTGTGCCCCGGAGTGAAAAAATTTTTAAAAATAAAAATAAAATAGTAAAACCTATGATTGAGAAAAATAAACGATGAGAAAAATCAATCGAATAAATAAATAAAATAAAACGTGCGAGAAAAAGTGAGTAGGATGTAAAAATAGTGTTGTGTTTCGTGGCCAGGATCGAACCGACTACCCTCGGGTTGTCAGTCGGATGCTAAGACCACTATGCTAAATTGGCCAGAGGCTAAGGTGTGTAGATAGTGAGCGGCGGCAGCTGTGGAATGTAAACAAAAGAATGTGGAGCAATGAAAAGTGAATTTTTAGCTGTTGAGAATCGCTTTTGGCCGTTTTTTATTAATGATGTCAGTAAAATCATAATTAGGGAGAATCTGCAAGAGAGAGTTGTTAATATAGAGAGATATAGATAATATATAGAGTTGAAATAGCAAGGAGCATCAACAATCATTCTAATTACTTTGTTTTCAAGTCTTTCGAGAATGAGAAAGTTACTGTGGGCAGTAGAGCCCCAGACTGGACTCGCATATGCTATTATAGGACGAAGATAAGCTAGATAAATTAGTTTTTTAAGTTCAGATAGAGTGGTTAGTATAGAGTGTCTACCTAAAACAGAATAAAATTTTCTTAATTGGTTATTGAATTTATTTCTTAAGTAATCAATGTGAGCTTTATATGTTAGTTGACGATAAGAATTACACCTAAATATTTAGCTTCTTTAGACCAGGAAATGTTAGTATTGTAAATAGTTATGTTAGGAGGATTATAGCTATTTTTCCTGGTAAATAGTACTGCTTCAGTTTTCGCTACATTAAGTTTAATTTTTCATTTGTCTAACCAAATTTCAAGTTCATGAAATTATGTAATTTTGTAACTTTTTCTGAATAATGTGTAATTGCCTCCCCTGTGTAATAATAGCTGTATCATCAGCATAAAGTGTCAATTTAATCCTGTGGTCTTGTGGAACGTCATTTGTATAGATATTGTACAAGAAGGGTCCTAAGATCGAGCCCTGAGGAACACCTGCGAGAATATGACAACTTTTGGAGTCTACTTGGTTCACAGATACAATAAAACTCCTCTCAGTGAGGTAATGCTTGACGATTTTTATGAGGAATGGAGAATACTTGAATTTAATCATTTTAAAAATTAGTTCGTTGATCCACACTCTGTCGAAGGCTTTCGCCACATCAAGGAAAATTGCAGCTGTGTCTTGCTTCCAAGAGAACCCTTCGCAGATGGTCTCGGTTATATTATATAATTGATGAGTAGTTCACAAATCTTGAGTAAAACCAAATTACTGTGAGATGAGAATATTTCGATCTTTAGATTATAGATTGAGAATGTCCGTTATGACTCTCTCTACTATTTTACTTAGAGTAGACAGAAGAGAAATTGGCCTATAGCTATTTGGAGAAGTGGGACCTAGCATGAGTACGAGGGCAAATGGGGCAAGAACTTTATTTCGAACATTGACAACACATTGTTCCTTTTGGGAAGAGGTGACAGTACGAGAATCTTTGTTAAACATAGAACACTTGACTTTTTTTATAAAGTTGCATGTACGGCAATATCTGAAACATCTTACCGAGGAGTCCGATACATTTTTCCATTCATATGGTCTGCTCGGTCAAACATTTCGAGTTCGATAAAACATTCAAGCACAAAACTGCTCTTATCAACTTTGTCTATTTGTTAAAGTGGTTTGTGTTTGGTTAGTGTGTTTTTCTGCTTTTTAACATTATCAGACCGCTTAGAAGACACTGCGATATCTAAGCAATCTGGCAGTGATATAACATAAATGTCAGAATCACGGGGTTGCAAAAATTAGAATAATAATATAGGTAGGGCACATGGACCCAGTACCAGATATTAAGCTGATAAGAACAGATTATGTACATAAATGTTTGACACCGTCAGAGAATATCTAACCCAGATCATCCAATAGAATGAAAGGATTCGTGCAAGAGACTCTCAGAACAGCGGGCTTCAGGCAACAGAAGTAGGAAGTCTATGAAGACAACCACGACCGATAACCGTTCACCAACATTTATTCAGTCGGCTCAGAATGAGTGTCGCCAGACGTTGAATACTGTTGGTGGCCCGTGAGGAATTCGATATAGATGTCACGGGACCACCTGATGGTGTCACTAACGCAGAGCTTCCTATGTTTGTTAAGGAAGGCTCTGCTCATGAAGCGTCGCAGAAAAGAGTCATTTTCAGGGTCCCACGAACCCAATGCTCCAACAAGGATGGGCACGATGTGTGCTGACATCCCTTGCGACTGGAAGAAGGGAAGAAGAGGATCATATTTGCTGATCTTAACAGCTCTGGCTTGAGAGAAGGCGGACTTCCTGTTCTCGAAGGGACACGTCACGTCTATGATGAAAACGTCTTTGCCCTTCTGAAACACGATATCCGGTCTCAAGTCCGAACCACCAATAGTTTGATTGCAGGAGATGATCTCCCCTCTCCTTCCAAGGGCAGCAACTAGGCGGTCAACAATCGCGTTGTGTCGCAGTTGCCAGGCATGGGAATACCTGGAGCAGTGGTTTAAAACATGGGCCAGAGTTTCCTGCTGAAATCCGCATCTTCGGCAACGTTGATCGTTGTCCTTCAGCCATGGGCGAGCTCCGTTGAGAGGTACGAGGTTGAGCCTGGCTCTATGGACGAACCGCCAGTCGGCAAACCTAGTGAAAGCTCCGTCAGTGAGAAAGTGCGAACTGGCAGGAGCAAGGGACGAGACTTCCATTGCTTTCCCTTGATTCTTCTTCCGAAGAAGGTTGGAAGTACGGGCAGTCCTAAGTCGGTCACGTATGGCAAACAATACCTTACGTCTATTGCTGGTCTTCAGTGTAAGGTCTTGGAACACTAAAGTTGGGACCGAGTCTTCAAAGATCCACTGAACACCCAGTCGTCTGGATGCGACTCGTGCCACTGTCCATGTGTTGGAGAACTTATTCGTGGTGGTACCGAATGGACCGTCAATGTCACCAGACAAAAAGTCTGACAGGGTCTGGTCATTGGGAACCGATCCAAGTCTCCGCTGGACAGTTGAGACGAGGGATGCGAGAGCAACCTGGGCACAGATTTCGTCCCTGGAGGACAAGAGTTTAAATGCTGTGTCTACGAGGTACAGATCTGAGTCCCCGGCAGCGATAGGTAAACCACAGCATCCCAACTTCCGGTGACCGTAGATGTAATCGTTAGAGGCTTCGGTCGGAAGATTCAGGGTATCCTTGACCTCTTTCAGGATAGTCTTGTCCACTTTGGCCCAATCCCCTTTGGGAAACTGGGCAGTTCTCATCGGGAATTGAAGCGACGGATAAAAAAGCTTTAAGGGCGTCCAGACGTTGCCATGGGGTAAGTTTAGAGGTGGCAAGCTTGACTCCCAGCTCTCCTAAGTCGTTCAAAGATGAGTAGTTGGGCACCGCATTAAACCCAACAGGTTTGCCCAGAAACTTATGGAAATCACCCTCCCGGAGGGAAATGAGGCGATGATTGTTGATAAAAAATGCAGTATCGCGTGTCCCAACCGGGGTGAAGCCTTGGAGGTGAAAGCCATAGGATTTGTTAGGGTTCAAATGTAACCCAAGCCTGGTCATGAGTTGATCGAGAAGGTCCAGCATTCCCTGGAGTTCAAGGGGACTACTTGCAATTAGACACAGGTCATCTGCAAAGGCAAGTACCTTGTGGATAATAGATGCACCCTGCAGAGACCGAATGACAGGATCAAGTGCGATGTTAAAAAGTAGCCCGCTGAGGGGGCAGCCTTGTTTGACTCCACTCTTGATGGGAATGTCAGAAGATGTCCCTTCTTCGGTGAGAATCCTGGTGGTCGACCCATGGTAAATGTCCTCAATAAGTCGAACCAGCGATTCTCCAACATTAAGACTACGGAGGGAATCGAAGAGGGCCGAATGAGGGAGTGCACCAAAGGCATTGGTCACATCAAGCCAGGCAATGCAGATATCCTTTTTAGAGGATCTTGCCCGCTCAATGGATTGCTGCAAGATGAAGTTATGTTCCAACACTCCATCATACGGCCGAAATCCCTTCTGGCAAAAGGAAAGCACATCGTACCGCTCGCACCAAGCATTCAGGCGGTTAGCTAAGCACTTCATGAAAGTTTTGTATGACGTACAGGAGAGGGCGATAGGACGCCAATTGGCAACTTCCAGGGGGTCGCCTCCCTTGGGAATGAGGATCGTCGTTGATGACTTCCAGCTGGAGGGAACCTTCTGAAAGCGGAGGCACAAATTGAAGATGCGGGAGAGCAATTTTGCTCCAGGATCGACGAGCCGCAGGTGATGGTAAGTGAGCCGGTCAGGCCCTGGAGCAGAATTTTCCGATTTTTTCAGCGCTTCCCAGACTTCTTTCGCAGAAAAGTCGGTGTCGAAGAGTTCAGCACGTTCACTGGCACCGGAGGAATTATACAGAAGTGGGTCGGAGGAACCGCCTTCCCAATTTTCGGAGAAGTAGGTCTGGAGAGACAGAAGGGGAATCTTGCACCGGTCACCAGACTGACCAGTGATTTCTCGAACTGCCCTCCGACGGTTCCGACGATAAAGCTTCTGACAAGTAGCGCTGTCTTCCATGTCAGGAGGTGAAGATGAGGATGAAGAGGATGGCAAGCGCTTATCCTGTCCCTCAGGAAAGAGGTGAACAGTAGCGTCATTGACAAAATCATGAATGACCTGTTCAAATGCGGCAAAGCATTCGACAGAGGGGTGGCCGGCAAGAAGGCCATCTAACCGCTCAATAAAGTGGGAGAGTGGACCCGGAGGGTCATCCTCAGGCACAATACGGTCAATGGTAAGAGGTTCCTGATCAATCGGCTGGGCCAAGACGGCATTACTGTCATGCACAACAGAAGGCTCACCGATATCTGCAGTGGGCCGATGTTTGGCTCGTTTCCTTCTTGATTTCTTGGAGGTGGAAATTGGCAGAGAAAGCTGCGGAGCATCAGCGCGCAGCCCAGCCCGTTTGTGGCCGTCAAGATGATTCCGGAGACTCAGGGCACTCGGAAAGGACATGTGGCAAGAATCACACTGCCATTGAGAACTGAAATGAGGAGCGTATGGCTCAATGTCAACGAAGCAGGCGTGTTTCTTGATTGGTTTGCAAATAACGGATCCGCACATCCTACACCTTAGCCGGGAAGAGGTGATGGGAAGGTTGTGGAAGACCCGCAGGTGTTTCTTGACTGACCAGACAGCGGAGGACCAGGTTTTTGCAAGGAACTGGCGAGAACAGTCGGCTTCAGTACAAGTGACAGCTCCAGTCAAGGGGAAGTCAACCAGGAGGGTGACACCTTCACGCACGAGAGGAAATGAGCTGGCAGAATGACTTGGAGACGGGACGCCCACCGGACTTGCCACAGCAACAGCACGACCAGGTAAAACCTGGGGAATAGCTGAAGAAGAGGAAGAGACAGCCTTACTGGAGTCAGGCCTCCCAAAAGGCACCTGATGAAGCCGAAAAAGGTGGTAACGCAGGGCCTTCTTATTTGGGAACCCAGCCTTCTCACAAAGATGACACGAGAGGGTGGGTCTTGAAACGTCAGCCGAGCTTGCACCATCACGCTGGGAAAGATCCCGTGAAGCAGCAGGGGGGGACCCGACGAGAAGAGAGAGCCACTTCTTGATGACGAACAGGGTGAGGCTTTACCTGTTTTAGAGAAGATTTGGAGGCAACTGGCTTGGGCAAGACGAAGTCGTCGAAGTCACCGCCAGAGGAAGTACCCGCAATGCCATGCAAGCGGTTGAAGTCGTCTTCAAGTTTATGGACGAATAAGTGCTCGTCCCTGCTGGAGGCGGTGCCTCATGTGTAGTTCCAGCCCTGAGACAGATGAGAAGCGCCGTCGACATTGAACACAGGATAGATTAATAAAGTCAAACCTTGCAGACGGGCTTTTTTCAATGAAGAGGTCGCGCACTTCAAGATCGGAAGGAAAGAGGGCAACCTCGTCATCCGCAGAAAGTGGCACATGCAGAACGGAAGGCAATGTTTCGCCAGCAGCTTCTGCCGGGTTTTCACAAGGAGGACAGAGGTGAGAGGAGGGACACTCACAGTCCTCGATTCGGAAGAAGGAACCGGAAAACACTACAATAGCGAAAATCAAAACAAGAGAAAGATTTCCTTCTTGAGCATTTTATCAACCCTTTCCCAGTCAGTCTTCTTAAACTGTCCAGTACGCATCGGAAATTGAAATGCTGGATATAAGAAAGATTTCAAAGCATCGATGCGCTGCCATGGGGCAAGGGCTGACGTTGAAATCTTCATCCCGATGTCAGCGAGCTCGGACAAAGACTGATAGTTGGGGCAAGTTACCTAAAAACTTATGGAACTCATGTTCCGAAAGTGAAGAAATGTCCTCGCCATCAATCGAAAACACGGAGTTCCGGGCGCCAACAGGAGTAATTCCAGAGATATGGAGTGACATAGATTTAGATGGGTTCAGTTTCAGGCCAATAGATTTGAGTTGATCGAAGACAGTGTCGATAGATGTTTGGAGGAGTCGGGACTGTCTTCGAGAAGCGCAATGTCGTCGGCAAATGCGAGAACATTGTGGCAGCCAGAGGTGCTCCTGACACTACGGAGGACAGGATCGACGCACAGATTGAAGAGAAGGCCACTCAGGGGACAATCCTGTTTTATTCCCGCACCAATGGGGATGAAGTCGGAGATGCCTTCAGACGTGAGGAGCTTGGTTCCGCATTCAGCATAGATGTAGTTTATAAGGTTGCGGAATGTATCACCAACCTGAGCTGCAGCGAGAGCGTCATCTATCGCGCAGTGGGGGATGGCTCCAAACGCTTTGGTAACGTCTAACCATGCCAGGCAAAGCTCTTTTTGCCTGGTCCTGGCATCCTCAAACCTTTTATGCATAATGAAATTGTGTTCCAACACACCATCGTGTGGCATGAAGCCTTTCTGGGATGTTGAAAGCACATCATACCGGACCAGCCACTCTTTGAAGCGCTGTGCAACACGCTTCATAAAAGCTTGTAGATGGTGTTTGATAACGCTATAGGCCGCCAATTGGATGAAAGGTTAGGGTCGCCATCTTTTGGCAGAAGGATGGTGGTCGATTCTTTCCATCCTGGAGGAACTTTCTGATGGCGGAGACAGATGTTAAAAATCCTCGTCAGAACTTGTGCACTTGGGTCTAGTGAGCGCCAGTGATGGTATGTAAGCCTATCAGGCCCTGGCGCGGTGTTCTCAGAAGACCGCAAGGCACGTGCAATTTCTGAGGAAGAAAACTCCTGGTCTATAACGTCGACTCTGCTATCATCAGCGTGATGGTAGATGCTGTGGTAGGGTCCTCCACCTTGCCAAACATCAGAAAAGTGTTGAGCAAGTGTTTGGAGGGGGATGTTACATCTGTTACAGTTGTTATCAACAATTTTCCGAACTGCCCGCCGTGTGTTCCTGCGGTAAAGTTTTTGGCACGTCTGTGGGTCTTGTATGTCGAGCCCAGTTTGAGACGACCTTACCGAGGAAGCGGGTTCTTTAACAGAAAGGAACCTTTTGCCTCCGACAAGAATTTGATTACAAATGTCACTTAAGAGTCGGAATGAGTCTTCTGAGGTGTCAGAAGAAAGAATGTGTTCGAGAGGCTCCAGATAGTGGTCCAGGGGTCCCTTCTCCTCATCAATAGGAGCATCTTGTGAGGGGAGAACAGGGGAGCCCCGAACTGGTGGAGCGAGTGAATGCTCTTCGTCAACTCGATTATCGTTCCTGGAAGGGGAGTCAGCAACTGGTGACCTCTTTTTCTTCTTCTTGATTCCGGAATTGTGAGAGGGGTGGCCACTTGCAACGCTGACGCTTTTTGTGGGCTGCAAGATGATTGCGAAGACCCTGTGATGACGTAAAGCCGTCAGAACACTGTGGGCATTGATGCTGAAGACCAGTGGGTTTGACCATCAGGCCAGTATTAGCAAGGCAACTGTGTTCTGACGGTTTGGACTGGATATAGTTATTGCAAATGGAACAGAAATGCCGAGATGAAGGAGAGCGAATGTGGTGTTTAAATCGTAAATGTTTGACTATGGACCCTTTGATGGAGAACCACTCCTTGCCAGTGAAGGAGTCAGTGCAGTCCGGGCATTGGACGGCACCGACAAAGGGCAGTTTGAATACGACAGATTGGCCTTCGCGGATAACATGCCGGTCAGAGGCAGAGAATCCAGATGAAGAAGGACCACAATGAGTAACAGGTGGCACCTCAGCCGTGGAGGCGTCGTCAGGAAGACGCACCTGAGAGGAAGCAGATGACACTGGGAAGGTCGGCATGCTGGGTTCAGGCCTTCCAATGCTGATCTGGTGTACCCGGAAAAGATGGTATTTGAGCGCTTTCCGGTTGGGAAACCCATCTCTCTCACAGAGGTGGCACGAGAGAGAGGGCCCCACAGGCTGAGCAGAAATAGTATCAGCAATGGGCAATGGAACAGCAACATGATGCCGAGAGGAAATGGTGGAAGAAGTTTTACTTGTCGTCCTCGTAGCAGGAGTCTTTTGAACAGAAGGCAAAGGCTTGTGCTTCGGCAGGACGAAATCATCGAAGTTCGACGACGCCGAGTTAGCAAGTAGACCATGCAAACGATTAAACTCCTCTTCTAATTGATGGACAACATGGTGCTGGTCCCTGCTCTTCAGTGTGCGAAATTTAAAATCGCAGTGAAGGCAGGGGAAGCTCTTCTGTCGGGCTTTTTTTCAGGGGTCTCACAGGCAGTAGGATGGCATGGGAGACCTTGTCAGGATTGTCCTTAAAGTAATATGCTTCCGAACCGTAGTCTCCGGCAGTGGAGCAGGAGGAAGGGGAGGCTGTTCGCGGCCACCAATGGCACGAGAGGGCCCTGGTCTACGGGGAGTCGAACGCATAACAGACTGTGGGCCAAGTTGCTTTCCAGCCCATGGTTGAGAAGGAGAGAAACGACAGGCTTAGCGGCGACAGTAGCCCAAGTTTTCGCAGGCACAAGTTTTGAGAATGGGGCACAACTTGGAGGGCCAGTTTGGGACCCAATGCCAGAAGCTGTGGAGGAGGTAAGGAGCGAAGAATCGATAAACCACTAGATGGGGAATGTCCATCAGAAGAGAGACAGTCTTCAGGATCATCAAACCGAACTCCATGCACAGCAAAAAGGTGATTCTTAAGGCCCCCCTGAAAAAACTTTCGCCGACACTGAAAGCACTGGAGTTTCACAAAGTCGAACTTTGGGCTAGTACAGGTGTCGGAGAAAAGGCTGCAAAAGGGTTGCCGCAACATCCGAGACGTCTCTGGCCGTATAGATACTCGTTCGAGGCCTCACTAGGGAGGTTGAGTGTATCCTTAATATCTCTGCGGAGAAGTCTATCGATCTTTCCCCAATCCTCCTTAGGGAATCGCCCAGTTCGCATAGGGAACTGTAGGCAAGGAAAGAAGAAAGATTTTAAGGCGTCAATCCTCTGCCACGGGGTCAACTTTGCCCTGACCAACTTGGTCCCAAGGTCTGCCAGGTCGCTAAGGGAGGAATAATCTGGTACTGGGTTAAACCCAACGGGTTTTGCCAGAAAGCGATGGAACTCCCCTTCCGCAAGGGGGGAAAGTCTGTTAGCCCCAAGAAAAATTCTGTGCCAACCACCCCACTGGTGTAGACCCATGTAAATGAAAGGAATAAGACTTTCCAGGGTTGAGGGTCAAGCGTAATCTCCCAAGGAGATGCTGTGTCTCGTTCAACTTAACCTGAAGCTCGCCAAAGTTGGTAATTAGACAGATATCGTCAGCAAATGCCAAGATTTGGTGAGAAGCACTGCTACCTTGAATTTCCCGAATCACGGGGTCGATAGTAATGTTAAACAGGAGGCACCCCTGTTTAACCCCGTCTAGAAACAGGAACAGGCACCGAGACAGGGTGCCAAACGCATTTGAGACGTCCAGCCAGGCTGTACAGATGTTCCGCTTTGAGGCACGGGCCTTCTCGATGGCGGTTTGGAGCAGGAAGTTATGCTCAATAACCCCGTCAAAAGGCATAAATCCCTTCTGACAGGGGGAGAGGACATCGAACCGCTCACAAAAATTAGCAAGCCTCTTCGAGAGGCACTTTGCAAAAAGTTTTATATGCAGTGCACGATAAAGCTATGGGTCGCCAGTTCGAGATTAGTTCCGGATCGCCGGCCTTGGGGATCAGGATGGTAGTGGAACGCTTCCAAAGTCCGGGGACCCGACGGAACCGAACACAAATATTGAACAATTTGGTCAAAACCAGAGCACCGGGATCGACCGTCCGTAAATGAAAAAGTAAGGCGATCTGGACCGGGTGCGGTATTTTCCGCCTTTTTCAAAATATCCCACACCTCAGGAGGGGGAGAAATCCGTATCCAAAACAGGGACTCTACCCTCGGAAGAGAGGGGGCCAAACAAAAAGAAAGGTCGGAGTCACCGGCACTCCAGCAGTTAGAGAAATGTTGTACCAAACTATCCAGAGGGATCTTGCATCTAAAACCAGAATTACCGGTAATCTCCCGCACTGCTCGCCTACGGTTACGGGTGTATAATTGCTGGCATGTCGCGGGGTCATCGATATTAATTTCAACAGGGGACGAGCCAGAACCACTGGGCGGAGGACCGTCAGGAAAGAGGTGTGAAACGGCAGTCTGGACAATCTCATCAACAAGGTTTTCGAAAGAGTAAAAAGCGTCGGTAGGCACCTGGTCGGCCAAGAATGCATCCAATTGCTCCAAGAAATGACTGATAGGGCCTCCAACAGAATCATCGGGCAAGTCACAATGTCTCCCTGGATAACTGGTCGCGCCAGAACAGTCGCTGGATCCGAAACGATCGAAGGCTCACCAATGTCGACTGGTACAGCAGCATCTTTACGTCTCCTTTTGTGCTTCCGATCAGGCATGCCTTTTAAAAATTTATAAATCTTTAATTTTATCCAAACTGGACTACGGTTGTATGATTTACGGCTCCGCGGCCAAAACAACTCTTGACAAATTAAATACTGTACACCATCAAGGCCTGCGTTTATCTTCGGGAGCTTTTCGTACGTCACCTGTTCATAGTTTATATGTCATCACTCATGAGCCATCTTTACAGACTCGACGCGAGAGACTTTCTCTCAAATACTATTTTAAAATAAAATCGCATCATAGTCATCCTCTATATACTCATGTCACTCATCCTAATTTTAAAACTTTTTATGAAAACCGACCTTCCTATGTCCCTTCTTTTGGTCTTAGAATGCAAATTTTTCTTGATTTTCACAATTTGGTCAATCAAGAGATTTTGCCTCTTGAACGTGAACAGCCTCCATGGTACAATGACAAAATAAAAGTAATTGATGATTTGGATAGATTCTCCCGACCAACTACTTTGCCGACAACCTATATGCAACTTTTTACGCTCACAGGCAAGCTTTTTCTCACTTTAAAGAAATATACACAGGCGGTTCAAAGTTCAATAACCATGTCGCATCAGCGGTTGTATTTGAAAATGCGGTGCACACTCAGCGCTTAAATCAATTTTCTTCAGTTTTTACTGCTGAAATAAATGCTATTTACATGGCTCTCCAGAAGTTGAGAACCATGAAATACCGGCGTTGGGTTATTTATACCGATTCCAAAAGTTCGATTTCAGCGCTTTTGAATGTTACGAGACAAAGCCATCCGCTGGTTTTAAAGTGTATGGCTCAATATTATCTTTTAAATGACAAAAATTTCGACGTCTTTATTTGTTGGGTACCTGGTCATGTTGGCATATTGGGCAATGAAAAGGCAGATGCTGCTGCTAAATCAGCAGCTTCATTGGTTAATAGTTTTATTCCTTTCTGCGATATGGACAGTGTTCTTAAATTTACATTCTCTGTTGTCTGGCAAAACACGTGGCGTTCTCAATCAATAATAAGCTGTTCTGTATTCAGCCATCTATCAAAGGCTTTAAACAAATTGATTTAAACCGCAGACACAGCGTCAAACTGGCACGACTTCGTATAGGACATACCTATTTCACGCATTCACATTTACTTCGCTCGGAGCCTGCTGTTACTTCCACGTGTGACACTGTTTTTCTGTCAAGCATATATTAATTGAATGCACCCAATTTAATAGAAGAAAATAAATCCGGACGCCGGAAATTTTTTTTTTTTTTTTTTAGCCTCAGGGCTTGAATTTTGTCACACAAAGATGAGGAGTTAATGTAACATTGTACAACACAAATGATACATCAACATGCATAATATAAACCAAAAATTGACACTGATAACTCATCACCGAGACTCAACGTAAAAAAAATTATCGACACCTAAAATTTGGTAAATTTTTATATTATTATTATTTCAAATTAAACTAAAGCTATCCTGCTTCACAAAAATATCTTTATTTTTATTCTATCATCAAAAGAAACGAAGTTATAGTGATTTAAAAAAATTTAACTTCATTTTAATGGTGGCGCCATCTGGTGATCGAGAACAAAACAAAATATATCTTCATAATAAAAATAAGAGGAAATAATAGCTAAAAAATTTAAAATAATCAACCAAGAGGGTTAAATAATTAAACATAGTGTTTATTAATTAATTCTAAGAAAGGTCAGAAAAAATTTCCTGGTGAAAACAAATTGAACGGCTATGTTCGATCCTTTTTCCATGGATAACTACAGATCTAATAATCTACAGATACCAGCTCGATACTCAAACCACTATACAGTATCAAGGCAGAGAGTGAAGTACAAACATGCAAATAAAATGAATGGAAGGGAAATAAGTGTTCATCAATTAAGAATAGATTCTCAAAGGGGAAAAAAAACTTATTGTGCTAATAATTTCTTTATTTACTACTATTTTTATTTGTTTTATAATATAAATTAATATTATAATAATTTTTTTTATAATATAAATTAATAGTAAATAAAAAGTTATTAGCACAATAAGATAACAATAGTACAGCTAAAATTCAACTAACAGAACGGGGACCCGGGCCATGAAAAGCCCAAACATCTCCGTCACAAAAATTAAAGGAATAACTGCCAGCAAAAAGAATTTAAGTTAGATGTGAAATAAACATAATCAATATAAAATAATCATCAACCCAATTACAAAGGTAAATGAAACATCATCCACAACAAATGAACAACTATCATATTCACAAACAAATGAAGTAATAATATAAACAATGAGTTTTAAAAGGTGAAAAAAAATAATAATAATGCTAACAAATGTATGGAAATGTTTGTGTAAAGTAATCATGCATGTAAATAAGAAGGCAGACAAATATGAAAGATAATACGAGGCAATGAGCACATAAATATCATATATAGAGCAAAAATAAATGCAAATGATCACTAATAAATGTAACTAATAATATCAACATTATGTATATGTAAAATTGAATTAATATACAATAGCAAATATAAAAACAATGTCTGTGTGAAGTATAAAACATGTGTAAATCTACATAGAACAATACACAAACAAAAATATATAACATGGTGCAAAAGAGGTTATAAAAAGAAAATTAAAGATTATCCGAGAACACCAGGAAGCCGAAATAGGGCATATTAGTGCACGATAATCACAAATGGAAGTGATACAGTGAGGTGTTCAAAGTATTTAAGTAAAATAATACCACAAGTGCACCATATTATATAAAAAATGTGTTAAGTGTTTGTGAAATAAATAAAAATGTCTCCCATTTGCATAAACTCTTCTTGCTAAGCCAGCCCAAAGGTTCTCGATTGGGTTGAGGTCAGGTGATCTAGCTGGCCATTTCACAGTTTCAACATTGTTGACTTGGAACCAATTTTTGTGCTGATATTTCCAATTTTCTCCCGCAAAACATTCAGCATTTGGCAAAAGATGATTTGTTGGGACTTTTTGGTATGCTTGTGAATTCATTCTACCTGAAACGAATGCAATTGAGCCCACACCATCGTCAGAAAAATAGCCTCAAGTTATAACAGACCCTCCACCTAATTGGCGCTTGGAGAATATTTCTTTTTCATTTCTTATATCATGCCAGTAGAAATTCCAGCCATCTGGTCCATCCAAATTCCATTTTTTTCGTCAGAAAAAATAATTTCTATCCATTGGTTGTCGCAGGTCATGACTTTCTGGCCAAAATTCAAACGCTCTATTTTGTGTCTCTGCAGTAACTGAGGCTTAGTCAATTTTGCTGTATAAGTGTACCTTCCAGACCTTCTAATAGTGTTATAAATCGTTTTTTGACAAACTTTTAAACCTGTCGTCGGAATCAGTTTCCTGGTTGAGTACTTTCCAGTAGATGCAAGTTGGCAAACTCTTCTTTCATCACGAGAGGACAAAGCTTTAGGTCTTCCCCCAGTATTCTTTTTACCATAATTGTCTTTCAATTTTAAAAAATTGTTGACTAGTCTTTGATCTTCCTATCTTTATCGCAATAGCACGACTACTCATTCCTATTGAAGAAAAAGCTTCGATCTGTCCTCTTTCACGATCAGTTAACTTCTTACCCTCCATTACCTTTCCTTGATTCTTTTTGTTGATTAGGTCTGTGACCTTTGTGATCGTAAGCGGTCACGAATGGAGTGGAGAACCCTCTTTCTATTATTTGGGCGAAGGGTGAGGTCTTGGAAAAGGAGGCGTGGAACGCCATCCTGAAACTCCTAACAAACACCCAGTCTTTTGGAAGCTGACCTGGCGACTGTCCAGATGTTAGAGATTTGGTTGGTGGTAGTCGCGAAGTCGTCTTCAAGAGATCCGGTGAGAAAATCTTCAATATCACTGTCGGAAGCAGCGCGTCGGATTCTCTTTGACACTGTATGGGCTGCCTATGGCCATATAATTACTCATCAGATGCTCCTTCAGGTAGATTCAGGGTGGTTTTTATCTTTCTTGAGCATCCTGTCCCCCTTTTCCCAGTCAGTCTTTTAAACTGACCAGGCAGGATAGAGAAAGGATTTTGAGCGCGTCAATGCGTTTGTCATGGAGCAAGAGATGATGTCGAAATCTTCATCACAATTTCAGCCAGTTCTGAAAGGGATTGATAATTTGGACAAGGGTTGAACCCGTTTGGCTTCCCCAGGAATTTGTGGAATTCAGTTTCAAGTAATGAAGAAATGTTTTCTCCATTAATGGAGAACACGGAATTCCTGGTGCCCACAGGAGTGACTCCTTCCAAACAGGACTATCTTCCAAGAGTGCAATGTCGTCTGCAAACGCAAGCATATTGTGGCAGTTTGAAGAATTTCTTACTTGTCGGAGGACTGGATCGATGCAGAGGTTGAGGGGACAACCTGATGTAATGGTGCAGAGGTCCTTTTTCTTCAATGAGATAGTCTTGCGAGTGGGGAAAGTGCGAGCTGGCTGGAGATAGGGAGACAAGCTTCAGGGTTTTGCCTTGGTTATTTTTATTTTGCAGAGTCAGGGACCGGTTGGTCCGGAGACGGTCACGGATGCTGTGCAAGATCCTCGTCCTTTGGTGAAGCTTAAGTACAAGATCCTCGAATCCCAATCTCGGGACACCGTCCACAAATATCCATTCAATGTTAAGCCTCCGTGAAGCAGATCTGGCGACAGTCAAGTGTTGGACAGTTTATTAGTGGATGTGGCAAACCTGCCCTCAATGTCTCCACTCATGAAGTCGCCGAGATTTGCATCCGAGGGTTCTGCGTGAAGTAGCTGACGCACTGTCCGCATGAGGTGCGATTCTGCTAGTTGCTGCACAAATTCATCTTTCGACGTTAGCAACTTGAAAGCAGTATCCACAAGATTTAATTCGGATTCTTCAGATGCAATTGGTATGCCAACGCACCCATGCTTCCTGTGGCCGTAGAGGTATTCGTTGGCCGCGCCATCAGGAATGGAAAGGGTTGTTTTGAGTTCTTTCTGGAGCATACAGTCGACCTGCTCCCACTCAGTTTTCTTGAACTGACCGGTTCGCATGGCAAACTGAGCGGCTGGAAAAAGAAGGCCTTTAGGGCATCAATGCGCTGCCACGGCGCCAGAGCGGAGCACATAATGTTCATGCCGAGCTCACACATATGATTAATGTTGGTGTAGTCCGGACAGGCATTAAACCCGACAGGTTTCCCAAGAAACCGAGTTGAGTTATAGTTATCCATTGCTGGAATTGGAATCCCCTGAACACAAAAAGAGGTGTTCTTAACTCCGGCTGGAACACCAGCACAGATGTGCAATGTCTTGCATTTAGCAGGGTTAAGGCGTAGAGAAATACGTTGAAGGAGATCAAGCACCAAATTAATACTTTCCTGCAGATGATCTTGGCTATCGGCAAGCAGGACTAAATCATCGGCAAATGCAAGAATGCGGTGGTCAGGCGCATCACCTTGTATTGCCCGCAGCACAGGGACTATGCACAGATTAAAAAAGTAATCCGCTAAGCGGGCATCCTTGCTTGACCTCACAGTTGATCATAACTGGATCTGTGTCGTTAGTCAGTATCGTCGTAGAACAGCTGGAATAAGCATCCATTACGAGTCGCAGGAATGTGTCACCAACACCTAAGGCCGCTAGACAGTCACGAATGGCAGAGTGAGGCAGCGAGCCGAAGGCATTGGAGACATCAAGGAAGGCAATGCACAGGTGGGACCTAGAGGACCTAGCCTTCTCAATTCTGCGTTGCAGAACAAAGTTGTGTTCTAACACCCCATCAAAGGGCGTGAAGCCCTTCTGACATGGTGATAGAGCATCATATTTCTGGCACCAGTTTTGGAGCCGTGCAGTGAGGCACTTCATGAACAGTTTAGAAGCGGTGTTGCCCAAAGCAATCGGCCTCCAATTCGCCAGTGACGAGGGATCCCCAGACTTAGGAAGGAGAATTGTTGATTTTTTCCATTCCTCTGGGAAGAATTTCAGTTGAACACAGCAGTTGAAGAGCTGTGTGAGCACTGCTGGAGCCGTACTTTCACAAGACCTGAAAGCGGTCATGACCTCGGCCAAGTGAGGCAGCTTGGTAAAAGTGGGGATAAGAAGTGGACGGCCGCCAGACAGCCGAGAAAAAATTGTCCGACAATGCTCGGTGGAAGTGAGCACCTCTCACCAGACACTTTCTGAATCTCTCTAATTGCGCGCCTCCTATTTCTTTTTGTAGAGCCGCTGACACTGCTGAGGGTCATCGATGTTAATGGACCTGGAAGCAGTAGAGGATGATGGCACTGGTTCTTTGGGAAGGACAATGTTGGACGCTTCCGCAACCAGCTGCGAATACGCTTCAGATAGCAGTGCAGTGCAGTCCTGAGAAGGCTCACAGGAGAGGATAGGATGTCTTGGAAGATTTGCACAAAGTGGAAAAGAGGCTCATCCGCATGGTCCAAATTTTGTGAAGCCACTTCTACCAATGGGACGTCTTCAATGGGCGGGGCCAACAGCTGAGAAACTTCAGAAATATGCATATTGTCTTCATCAGACACAGGTGAGGCAGCAGGGCGAGTTCTCCTAGCTCTTTTCCGTCGCCTAGATGGAGGAAGAGTCAAGGCAGGGAATTTGTGACAACGCCTCAGCTTTTGCATGAGACCCCTCGTGGTTTTGCAGGCCAAGAGTAGAGGAAAAAGAGGCCGGGCAAAACGAACACTTCAGCACCTGCTCAATCTCAATCACAAGGGGTTACCGCCATTAGCGAAGCATGGGTGATCTCGAGGTTTACTCTGGAATAAAGGTGACAAATGTCACACTTGAACAAAAACCGCGATGGAAATGCGGTGAGCAAAAACCCGCGCCATTGATTAATACCCCTTTCGAAGCGCGTGGTGGTCCAATTTCTGTCGATGAAAAAGACGTGCACGCCACAATGTGAAGCCTCCGACAAAACACTCCATTGATTGGAAACACGTGTTAAATTTAAAGGGACTTCATGCTTAATCATTGTCAGGATGGGCAGCTGGAAACTGGGTGAAAATAGGAGTTGGATAAAGCAGAGAGAATCCGATCCTCGATAGCAAGCAAAGTGCTATTTACTGGGAGGGTTTCTTCCAGCCACTGTCCGTAGTTTGGAAACAAAGTGTGGATATTTGAGGCCTTCTGAAAAATGAAACCTATCACGTAAGTGACAGGTGACAGACACCCTGTGCCAGGAATGAACATCAACAGAGATCGGGAGTTGGCCAAATTGGGCCCAGCAGTGGAATAGCTGCTCAGAAGGTGGCAGACTTCTTCATATGAACCAGGAGCTCTTGGCCCATGTCAACAGATAAGAAAAGCTGGTCTTCTTTTCTTTTGGGCAGAGAGAAAAGTGGTGCTTAGCAGGCAATGACTCTTCCTTAAAAGAAGTCACGTGGGGCTTGATCTAGCAACTTCAAGTCGTCAAAAGCCAGCGTTAAGTTGAATCGCTTTCATAACCTAGCTTGAAGACGGCTTTCGAATTTGGGAAGCCCTCTTCAAGCTTAACTACCCCCACACTCAGATACGCTTCATCCCTGCTTTTAACAGCAAAGTGAAAAAAAAAGTAAAACCTAGTTTTGGACAGAACATCCTTTCTTTTCTTCTCTAACTTCGTGGGTAGAAGCACCAGATGGAGATGCCATCAGTGGATCCAAACAAAGCTGGTAAGAAGACTTTGCTTTTCTTGAACCAAAAGATGCAGGTGGTCAGCGGTTTCCGGCGTAGCGACTGGGGCCCTAGGCTGCTGGGAGGCCTGATATATGTAAAATCAATTTCAGCTACTTTTCGAGAGTGGGCTCCATGATAGGTGTTGAAGTTGATAAGTTTACCTGACCAGGGTTGAGAGAGCGTGAGCGGCTCGGGAAGCACCCGGCTCCGCCCAAAGCCCTGGCGGCCTTGAGTTTTCAAGATAAGAGGTGTGCACACCCGTGGTGGCCAGGAGCATGAATCCATCCACTTTTTTGAAGAAGTTCAGGTGAGGTGAACAGAGCTGATTGATACAGTAGCTGAGCGTATCGCATACTGATTTTGTTGATGCCGTGATGGAAAAGCCAAGATGTCGTGCTTGGTCCCTCATATGGACCTCAAGATACAAAGAGCGCATTGCGACGACATTGCACACATGATAATTTGACAAAGCTGAAGGGTGCAGACGGACTCTGGTAAAAAAATAGGTCCTAACTTCAAGGTCCGATGGGAAAAGGGCAAAACCGCCATCTGTCTCGCAATCGGCACAGGTCAGCATAAGGTACGCTTTCCTCAACAGTCACACTCGTCGGAATTACACAAGGAGGACTGTGGTGAGGAAAGCACCTCGCTGTCTTTTTGTCTTAAACAGTGCACTGCGACATGGCCGGAGGGGAAGATCCATCATAGATGCATTCCCCAAGCGAAGTGCACAGTGTGGGAATGTCTTCGTCACTGCAAAGAAGGAACCAGACAAAGCAGGGACATACGAGTCGTCGTAGATAATAGTGCCAGGAGGAGTGCAGGAAGGGATGTGACACATGTTAATCGCCCAGTTTGCCAGTTGATGGCGAGTTCGGTGGCAAATGTGGAGAAAGCTCGTGAGGCAGGCTTCGGAAACTGTCAGCGGCCTTGTCTCCGTACAATTGAGGGATGACATGAAGTAACACAAGAGCAAAAACAAAACAATAAGAAATGACTGATTAACAACAAGACGTTACCTGGCATGCAACACTCAATCAACACCTCAAAAATACAAAGTTAAAACTGTCAGCAGACACACACAATAAAAAAAAAAAAAGAAATAACAATGTTAAGGGCAATCATAAAAAAAAAAAAAAAGAGATGAAAAATCTGTTCTCTTAAAAATGAGTATATACATATGAAGATGAAGGCACAAGTAAAAAGCAAGGGGAGACTTGGGAAATGCGGTCCAATGTAATAACAATACATGTAAGAATACATGATAAAAATACTAAATACTATACAAAGATAAAAACGCTACATAAAATTACAAGAATAAATAAAACTAAAGTAAGAAAACCCAACAACAGGATCCCCCTTAGGGGGGGGCGCATCTTTCTTAGATGTGTACGGGTGTCACGACTTGGGGTTACCCAGTGATCTTTTCCTTCATTATTTTTGTCTTTTTTATTTTACCTTTATGGTCAAGACCACAGACCATCTTGTTATAGCACAAATTTTTGTGCCTTATTACCATCTGCGTTTTATTCCTACATTTTTGTTTTGTAAATCTCTTATATTTTGCATTGTTGGGTTTTATCCATTGCTTTATCTTCATCCATTTTTTGATTTTCTCTTTTTTGACAATCTTTTTGGTTAAATTATGTTTAATTCGGGTTTTTGTTTCTGTCGTTTTTAAGTTCAGTTTGAGTTTTTCAACAACGTCAGTTCGCTGACCCACGTGTTTGCCGTGCGTGGCGACCCGTGTCCCGGGAAAAGAGGATCCTGGAGATTGAGTCTAGCAAAGTTGTGGCTGTTGTTTGGGCAACACGTCTCTTTGGCCCTCCGCTTCAGGTAGACGGGAGGTACATCTCGTTTCCTGGTGTATCAATCGGCTGGTGGTTACCAGACTCTAGGGTCTGGAGCTGCTTAGGATACAAGTGATGGACCGCTTCCGGGCACCTCGTTAAGGGTGGAGGTCGCCTTAGGGAAGGTGTCCTGATCGTATAGGTCCTGACTAGCATCATTGCAGGAATCTGCTTTCCTTGTTGGGCTCTACGATGGGCGGTGCGGTCTGAGATCCGAATTTACAATCCTTTTTTATGGATTTGAAAACTTCGTGCCCTGGCGAGGGCCTAAACTCGCCAACACCGACTCTTGACATCACAGCTAAGAATTCTCGCTATTTTATTATAACTATTCCAGATAATGCTATATCGAAATCTCCCTTTGCAATTGAAAAGGGACTTAAAGGAATATTGGGAACACCTAAATCTGTAAAGAAACTCCGCTCTGGTGACCTTCTGGTCGAAACGTCCACTGCCCTACAGTCCAAATCGCTCCTAACTGCTACAACGTTTCTAGGACAACCCATTAAAGTTGCTCCCTCACAGAACGTTGAACACTACACGAGGCGTCATTTCAGAACCCGACTTAATACAGTGTCCCGAGTCTGAAATCCTTTGATGGATTATCGGAGCAGGGAGTCACTTTTGTTCGGCGTATTATAATCAAACGTGGGACTGATATCTTTCCCACCAAACACCTAATATTGACGTTCTCCCAGCCCAAATTACCGGAAACCGTAAAAGCTGGATTTACCTTCATTGCCATGTCCGACCATATGTCCCCAAATCCCTCCGATGCTTTAAGTGCCAACGATTTGGCCATTCTAAAACTGTATGTCGTGGTAGGGATACCTGCTCCAATTGTGGTTCAACGGAACATGTTCTTGAGCAGTGCATTTCCCCTGCGAAATGTGTCAACTGTTCCGGTGACCACCGTCCAATGCCAGAATCTGTCCCACAATGGACTCTAGAAAAAACAGATTCAAACAGTTAAGGCCAGAGATAATCTCTCTATTTTGAGGCGAAAAAAATGCTCTCCTGTACAAAAGTCATATGCCTCCATTTTAAATTCCACAGTCTCCCAAGGTACCCAAACAGACCGAACAGTCTCAGAATGAAGAAGCTCCATCTCGCGAATTTTCCAAGCTGTCATTTCGCTCTGT
>BPLQ01009483.1:0-19605 GCA_021605075.1 Caerostris darwini
TATTGTGTCTTGCTTTACAAAAGAATTTCTAAATTTTCGTTTCCTGCTGCTAACATGTGTAACAATAGAATTTTTTTATTCTGTTTATTTTTAAAAAGAAACTACTTAAATAATTCGGGTATTTGGATTTATTCTTTATTCACCAGCAGCGTTTCTACAAAGAACTTTAAAAAAATCTATCTCAAATTCTTGTTTTCCATTCGTGGTAATCCTAAACTTCCCAAGAAAGTTGTGACCACGAGACAATCCAAGCTCTTAACAAACGGGAGGTAAGTGTCTCTTATGGGGTGATGGATGACAAAGAAAAGCGGACTAATTCGGCAGGAGATGAGTATTCTGAGATAATTACCATTCTTCTTCAGATCTTCCTCGCTTCTTCAGATTTTCTGTAAACACGAATAATGTAGTATTTAATGTGGGAGAACTGTTTAAAAGTAAAAACAATGATTACAGTTTTATTAAGCAACATGTAAGTATTGTGTCTTGTTTCTTTTAAAAGTGTTAGAACAAAATGTAGGATTTTAACTGACTGAAAACATAAGTGTTGCTTAAAATATCCAATTGTGGTGTCTAGCAAGAAATATTCTAATGATTAACTAAGAATATCTTACATTTGATAAACTAATGTTTATATCTTTATGCTTACTTTTTACTCCCTATTTGGATACTAGTTAATCCAATCAGATAATGACAAATAATAGTAAACTGAAAGACAAGAAACACATAAAAAAATATTTATGCTAAAAAAACTAATGGGATAGATTTATAAAGCAAAATAAAAACCTTCAAATAAATTTTTGTTTATTTTATCCCTTTCTAAAGGATACATAAATTAAAACATAATCCGAAGTACAAATGGTGACTTTTATAAAACAAGAAAAAAATCTTTGATATTGATACACTTTTTGATATTTGTTACTGGTGCACATACAAAATTTTTTCGCGTAATTTTAAGAGCCGATATAATGTATTTACAAAAATTATACAATATAAAGCTAAAAATATGCCTCTTGTATTATACTATATTACTATATAATTACTAAAGATGCTTTATAATAAATTAAATAGCTTTTTCTATTTTTAAAAAATTAAATTGAAATTAAATATATGTCTTTAAACATTTAAGGTGTTATGATTATTCAAGCATGATTTATATCATGTAGAAGTCATAGATTATATTATTAATATTATTAAATCTAAGCTGTAAAATATGCATTTTTTAAAATATTACCGTAACCAAATAAAACTTAAAATAAAAAGTCTATTTCAGCCAATTTGAACTAGATCTTTTCAAGCAGATTACACAACATACTACTCCTATATTATTGCATTGTATATAAATTTTCTTATAAATGTTCTATAAATTATTGATATTGACAGCATAATATATTATATTTATCAAATAAAATAAATAAATTTGAATTAAATAACGCTGTTAAAATGCAATAAGATTATTATTTTTATTTAAAGGCTATTATTCTGCTTTTTAATTCCATATTTTGCAGTAACAGTAAAAGTTAAGTAAGTTGTAACAACTGATCCCTCCATTAAATATTCCAGTGAAAATCACTAGATAATTATTTTAAATTATTTTTAAATATTTAAAATATTGATTTTATCTTCTTTAACTTGCAATAATTATTAAATTAAATCTCAAACTGCTTTTGTTAAATAGCTTTTTTTTTATGAAATTGAATGCATAATTAAGTAAAATAATGCATAATAATAAAAAAAATTAAATCGAAGTTTAAGTGGAGTTTTGAAAAATTTATTGTGTCATGAATAGGAAACCTGAATTGTACGATGTATAAATTAGAAATATAAAACTATTATTAAACCTTGTAGCTTTATAATTAATTTTAAGTTGTTATTTTTAAGATACATATCTTATTTCCCGTTGTACTGCATCAAAAAACATCTTTTTTTAACATTTGTTTTTCATTAGTTTTGATGAAACTTTTAAAAGAAAATTTTGGAAATGAATTGTGTACTTATTTTGCAATTGAAAACATAGTGTATATTATAACGAATTCAAAAAAGCCCAAAAATGTGCATTAAATTTTTAACATAAATATAAATACGAAGTGAAAGCTAAAAGAATTTTCAAAAACAGTGAAGCAAATGAAATGTATTTCGTATTTAAGCATTTTTGATGATTAAGAATATTTGCCTGCTTTACAAAAATTTTAAAGCAAATGCATTTTTCCACGTATTATTATTTCATTTAAAAGAATTTTTATCTTAACTTTAATGCCATTTATGAAATTTTATATTTAAACTCAGTAATTAAATATTAGCAATTGTTATTTTTATTCCAATATCAGTTTAAATGAAGTATACTTATGAGGAATTACGAATTTTTTGGTTACTTCGACTAGTTATTTTACAGATTTTTACATTAAAATTTTATACTAATTGAACTAATTACTAAGATTATTCATTCATCATCTGTATATTTCTAAATCAGTTTAAATATTTTGCTAAAAATTATTTGTTTAAATATGTATACTTTCAGAAAATTAATCTATCAAATATTACAAATTTTCACATAATTTTAGGCTTTTTATCCAAACTTATACATTAATATATACTTTATAACTTAAAATTACGTGATTTTCGTTAAATCTCTTGTTTAATGTTTATTAACTAGTAAAATGCAATTTAGCTGCTTTTAGCAAAACAAATATCGAACGTGAAAATTTAAGTATTATGAGGCGTCATCAACAGCCAAGTACAAAATTGGTTTTATAAAAGATAAAAATTCCATTTTGTTTTAAGACACGGTCATTTTATTTTATAAGTGTACCATATTTCGTAAGTTAACAGATGGTCACGAATAAATTAATTTTTAGCGTTCAGTAATTACCACAGAAATGCATCTGAGAACTCGTTAAAATTCCTCCTAGCATTAGCATTTGGTAACCCACCATAATAATGTTTCCCATTGCTTTTCATAATCCAGAATGAAGTTCAGAGATGGCATGTGCAATGAAGTGTGGCTCTTCTTGCCAAATCTTCCTGAATTCCGTCGAGGAAAATTACGAATGGATCTTTTCAAGCTTTATTTGCATTCAGGTTCTTCCTTGCTTCGCTTTCGTGGGCTTAGTATATGACCCCATGTTATGAAATTTGAAAGAATATGTTTAAAGATTAATGCTGCCATCCCGAAACATTCCATAAAATTACCGCATTTCATGTGATTATGTAAATTTTCAACTACCACTTGAAAGAAGTAAAATAAAATATGCAAATTTCATCATTATGCTCTCAACAGTAGGTTTTCTCATTTCTGAATTTTAATCTTTACAGCAAAAATTACTTTTATGACTCTGAAGGACATTGTATCGAGTTTTGTTCCAGAGTTCAGTTGAAAGCCGTAGAGAAGAAAAAGTATCTCACAGAAATGTAGCTCTTAAAAATTTTAATTTCACTTCATCTTTTTCTCTTTGGAAATTAGCTTTACTTTCTCTTTCGTATAAAAAACTTTCATTTTATTTTTTGATATAATTAAAAAAATATAAATTAATTTTATTTCATTTTCACTATAATATTTATTCCATGCCGATTGTCAACTGATCATTTTGTAAATAAATGTTGTGTTCAATGTTCTCTCACCACTCAATGAATGACATAAAATGTTTAATAGGGCACTCATGAATATCAATTTGTGCACAGGAAAATATAGTCTGTTCTCTTTTCTGATGAGTCCAGGTTTTATTGGCAACATGAATCTAGAATATGGGAAGCAGAAAATTTCTGTTAATGTTGTCATAGCTATAATAGAGACAGATTTGATGTTTCAATATATGTGTGAGGTAGATGCATCTATTTGAATAGATGAACTGACATGCTTTCCAAGAGGCACCTTTAGCACTGTTATTTCTCATGTATATAAAGATGAAATTCTTGATCCAATTGTTCGTCTTTACTCTGGTTCAATTGGTGACTATTTCATCCTATAAGCCGATAAGCTAAAACTTCATAATAGATTGGTGGAAACATATTCGTAATCAGACTATTGTAAATATGTAATGGCATAATCATTCTTTGAGTATTTTCGGTATGCACTATTGTTGCAATTAATTTGCATCCTACAACCCTTCAGTATTTACAAATTATGTTGATAAAATATTGTTATTTACAGAATTATTTAGGTTTATTTTGTTCGCAACATATCACTTTGAGTAAGAGGGACCGCTGTCGTGCCTGTATAGTTCTCAGATTCCATATTGGATATTCTCTTTAATGAAGCTGATCATACAATAAACTAAAATATATGTTTTTTGGTATGTCGTCCTTTTGTGGACTCTCAGGTATGCTATGTATTTAATTTGAGAAGCACTATTTTATTAAAGCTTTCGCAAATTCCATTAAATCTAAATTTACAAACATTTTCCAATCATTTTTCTGAATTGAGAGAAACTTGTGTATATTACGAATATATATTAGAGACAATTTTTAAACACCTAGATTAGAAAAAAATACCATGAGAAAAGAATTTGACATGTTAAATATGTAGAAAATATTTTTATCTCATTAAATTACTGATATTAAAAAAAGACAATTTTTAAACAAAATTAAAAAAAAAATCAGTCGTAAAATTGAAGAACATAATCAAATATATACTGGCATTGAAACAATTTTTATTTGTTTTAATTAAGAGTCAAAGATGAAGTTCTACATAAATGCTATATTTAAGCCAACAAAAATATAATAGTTCTTGTTATTTACTTATATAAGTGTGTCTCATAATTCATTTAATTGAATGAAATAATATCTAATACAAATAACAAACCTTCACTAAACAAAATGTCTCTAGGCCAAAATATTTTTTTCGAATTTACCAAATAAAAGTTTTATTCAATTTATTTCGATAAAAAAGTTAATCTCTTGAGAATACAAGTCAAAAAACTTTAACACCTAACATATGAAAATTGTTTACATCTTTTTTAACGTTGTTGAACAATTTATTTGGATTTCAGTAACGACTCTAAAAAGTAAATGTAAAGCAGAAAAGTCTCTGTAATCATCCATTCGTACTTTTCTTCCTTCTTATTACCTTTCATACGAAATCAAGTAAATAAGACAGGATGTGTTTTTTTTCCTGTTATTTGGAAATCTTTATTCTCCAAAAGGGAGAAAGAGACCGCCTTAACAAATATAATGCAGAAACTAAAATAAAGTATGCCCGTAAACAATGGTGCTTTCTCTATGTTGGAAAGGAAATAGCTAAATGAAAACAGGATTAAGAGAAAACTGCGCTTAAGCATTTCGTCAATTCCAATGAAAATGGAAACTCGGAAATAAAAATATATGCTTTTTGTTGGCATGTGGATTACACAGAGAAAATTTATTTCGTTTCGCTATAAAATCAAAAAAAAATAAAAATTGTTGAATGTGTTTTATCTTTTTAAAGAAGATCTTCTACACTTTGATGTCTTCTGATTTTGTCTGGAAAATGTAAGTTGGCAAGTTAATGGTGGTTTGGCTAAAGTTAATTTAGTGAATTATGTTCTGTATAGAAAATATCAATTTTACAAGAGAAAAATTAAAGAAATGATTTAAAAATATATCTGTACATGTTTTTGTAGGACTTCAAAAAAAGTAAAGATTGTAAAATATATTATTTCGAAAATTAATTTCTTATTTGATATTTATTTTCTGAGTATCATTGGTTAAGTTTCTTTTAGTGTTTATTGCGAAAACACCTGTGGTGTCTCAACTCTGACATCTAATGTACTAGCCTTTAATCGAATATTATTTGCACTGCATTGTGACCTAAATCTAATAGTACAACTAATTTTTTTTATTACGGAACATTATTTCGTTGCCCGCTTTACCGCTGTGAAAATTTATTTCTGTATAATTATATTTATTTGTAATATTATATGTAAATATTAATTTCTCTTAATGAAATGCTATGATGTGGAACTTGTTATTTCATCTTACAATCTTTCTTCACTTATAATATAATCTAATTTCTATATTATTATAAACATTTAGAGCACTATTATTATTTTAATATAGGCATTTAAAAATATAATTTTAAAGAAATCAAACGTAAAACTGAAGAAAAACATA
Source organism: Caerostris darwini (assembly GCA_021605075.1). Classification (NCBI taxonomy): domain Eukaryota; kingdom Metazoa; phylum Arthropoda; class Arachnida; order Araneae; family Araneidae; genus Caerostris; species Caerostris darwini. Next base: position 6,082 of record BPLQ01009483.1, read on the forward strand.
ATGGGATATAAATTAATAGTAAAAGATTTTTTATTTTTCTTTAATTAAAAATCAAAGGTGAAGTCCAAAATAAATGTTTTATCTATGCTAGTAAAATAGTTTCTAATATTTATTTATATAACTGTAACATATAATTCATTTAATTAAATGAATTAATACATAATACAGACAACAAACCTTCATTAAGCAAAATTTCTCTAGGCCAAAATATTTTTCTAATTTACCATATAAACATTTTAGCCAATTTAACTCGATAAGAAATTTAATCTCTTGGGAAAACAAGTCAAAATTCATTAACACCAACATATGAAAACTGTTTACATCTTTTTTAACGTTGCTGAACGATTTATTTGCATTTCAGTAACGGCTCTAAAAAGTAAATGTGAAGCCGAAAGTCTCTATAATCATCCATTCGTACTTTTCTGCCTTCTTTTACCTTTCATACGAAATCAAGTAAATAAGATCGGATGTATTTTTTCCCTTGTATTTGGAATTCTCTATTCCCCAAAGGAGGAGGGGGTATGAGAAAGTCCTCCTTAACAAATATAATGCAGAAACTAAAATAAAGTACGCCCGTAAACAATGGTGCTTTCTCTATGTTGGAAAGGAAATAGCTAAATGAAAACAGGATTAAGAGAAAACTGCGCTGAAGCATTTTGTCGATTCCAATGAAAATGGAACCTCGGAAATAAAAATATATGTTCTTTGTTGGCACTGTGGATTACTCAGACAAAATTTATTTCATTTCACTATAAAAATCAAAAAGCACTGTTAAATGTCTTTTATGTTTTTAAAGGAGCTCTTCGATTTGATTTCTTCTGATTTTGTCTGGTAGAAGGAAAGTTGAAAGGTTATTGGCGGTCTGACTAAAAGTAAGGGTGATTACTTGGAAGCTCTTCTTGTCTTCATAGTGACTCCTTCTGTTTCAATAATTAGATCTTATTAGGAAGTATTTTTTCGGATTATATTCATCTTATTTCAAGACTGCTTACGAAGAATAAATAATTCATCTAAATTTGCATTTTCAGTTCTTATCATATTAGCCTCCACAATGCGCGAGACTAAATTATTTTTATTTCCTTTAAGTGAAAGTTTATCTGAAACCCTATATTTACAAATTAGCAATAATAAATGATTAAGTGATTGCTCCTATAAAAATTTCGAAATAGTAATAGTACATTTACATAGTTCATTTTTAATAGTACATTTTACATTAGTTCACAGTTGTCCTTGGAAGGAAGCAGAAATGAGCAAGTCTTTTATTGCCTATTTTTTTATAAAATCTTTGTCGAGAAGGAAGAATGAATGAAATATGTTTAATAACGTCTTTGACGAGTTAAGAGATAAAAAATTATTTTTATTAACAGAATGTTACTTTGACTCATTTTATATACAAAATTATTCCTTTATAAGATTATGTAGCAGACCTAGACAGTTTTTTTTCCTAACTAATCTTAGTCAAATTAAGAATAAGGGCTTTTCCGATTATTTTAATCATCGGAAGCTACTTACCAACTAATGGCATTATTTCGATTCGGCGTAAACTAACTATCTTGAACAAAAATGTCGGTAGCTCCATATAAAAAAGATTATGATTTAAAATGTTAGAAATGAAGGAGGAGATTAGGAGAAGTGAAGTTGACACAAACAAATAATATTTATTTTCTAAAAGAAATACGAAAATTACCAACATAAGTTTTAATTTACGATATCATAAGAACATTCTACTTTTTCTCAAACACCTAAAGTGAAACTTAAGCTAAACATTTTTGCGTGACGTGACACAAAACATAAAAGTGAACCTTAAATATATCTTTCTGGTTAATACTGAATTTATTATATGTGTATATCATATTTTTGTCGATTTGTGCACAGGTTTCAGGGTCGAGTACCGTCCGTTCCATAGATGGTAGTAGTAGTTTAAAATCCATATTGAACAGTAGGTCTCGGTCTAATATGAGCATTGACTGTTGAGCATTGGCGTAGGATTCGAAACCATACCTAGCAAAAAGACAACATCTGTCACGAAATTGGCCAGTAGGCAGACAACCTTGACCCATCATAGGGCTGTTGCGCTAATGAAGAAGAAGAATAAACTTATTAGTGATCTCAGTGAGCATAGAACTGACATCTACCATTAACGACTTATAGGGCTCCACAGTTTGTTCTCCTTTTCATAAAAATGTTCTCAGTTTGTTCTCCTTTTCATCTCTATTTACTATAGTTTCTCACTTCATATATATAGAGATATTTCACAAAAATTTCTATGTATAAAATGAGCTCAATAACTTATAATCATTTTAAGAAGTTTGGTAAATCCCGTTCACATGCTTTACCCATTGTAATGATATTGATACATTTTACAGATATATAACAGAGACATTCATGAATAAAAGCACTATGCTAAATATTAAAGCAATTGAGTATTGGTTGTACTCAATTGCTGTCAGTAGTATGGATGGTCTAATAATGCACCCTTTTGTGTCTATTCATGATGTGAAAATAAATAATAGATAACGGTTTTTTTTTTAAGAAATATATTTTAATTAAATCAAAACTTATTTGATGGAATATCGTTCTTTTATTGATTTTGTTAAAATATTGAAGAAGTAATAAAAAGATATTAAACTATTTAAGAATGATTTATCAGACGTATTACATAATCCATTGCTTGATTAGTATATTCTACTGAAAATCACAGGGAAACAAGATTTATGTAACTGCAGAAGCATAAAGAAAAAAAAATACTTCCATGATTTCAGAAACGAAGAAGAATTGATCAAATAACAGAAGTTCCTTGCAAATATTTTTTAGAAATTCAGGATTTCTGCCTGAATTTAAAAGAAAAATTTGCCTGCAAACAAAATTGTTAAAACTTTGAGAAAAATATCACAGAATAAATTATCTCACATATTCTTAATTCTTTATACTTTATACTTTTACTTCAAAAGTTATTTTCAGAGGAATGTAATTTATTTTCTAAAGCAAATAAATAATAAGATGCATTTCACTTTTCTTCTATTACGAATTCTTATGCAACTTTTCTTTAACCTCTTCAGGTAAGATTTTTTTCAATGAGAAAAAAAATGATTTAATTTCTTGTTTGACTACGATTTATTCATTTTATATTGATAGGGATTTCGTAAAGCAAAAAATAAAAATAAATAAATAAAAAAGCAAAATGCAATGAAGGAAAACAAAGTGTACAAAAAAAAAAACCCACAGCATCAACATTAGTGGCCGCTGAGCTTTAATCGTTATTAATGTGTGAAATAATTTCATACATTCCATAAATTCATCACATTTCATAAATTATTCATTATTATCCTGGCATTAATTACTAAAACTAAATATAATTAATGTCTCTGGTATTGTTTTTATGAAATGTTAATGAATTGTTCAAATAATCCAACAACACTGACAGTCGAAATACTACTTTACGCTATTTTTTTATTAGTAATTGTACACCGTAAATACCATTAACAGCTCAGTCAAGCCATAATATTTGTATTTTTCTAGTTGAATAGTTTGATAATTGTTGAATAGTTTAAAAATTGGATAATAATCGGATTATAAATAATTCTGTAGGAAAAATTTATTATCCGATTTATTATCCAATTTTGTTCTTTTTATTAATGATAATAATTATAATTGTAATAAAAAAAAAACTAAATGTACACGTACGTGGAAAGGATGTCAAGAGTCTAAACTCAAGAAGTTTTACTTTTTGGATGACACTAATTTTTCTATTGGAATATCGTAACTGAAAATAAGAGAACTAAATTTCCCATAAAATCTAGAACATGTGAATAGAGAAAATTTGGGTTCAAATCTATTATTCTGTTGAAGTTTTTGTTTTAATTATCTCATTTATTACAATTGTAGCTAACTCCTATAGTTTTATTCAAATTTTAAATTTTCAAAACTTACTATAAATGTTTTATGAAAAATTTTAATTTTATTTTTCCGTTCTTTGCTACAATAAGTATTACTAAGAGTTTATATTGAACTGTTAATGATAGTTTTTCTAGATTTTCTGAACATAACACACAAATTAGAGGCAATTAAGAAAAAATAATTCAAATGTAAAGCCTTTTTATCCTCTCTTTGTCTATTGATTGATTATTTATGCACATACAAGTACATCGTAATTTACAATAATATATAAAAAATGGCACTGAATAAAAAAAAAAAAATGGCATTAATAAAAAAAAAAAAAAATGGCATTATTTTCTTCAATTTTTAAATGAAGATAATAAGGAATTCTTTTAATGAAAGTTTTAATAATGGTTTTAACAAATTAACAGTAAAAAACTTATATAACTTACTCATGTGCAGGCTGGGCAGCCAGAATGTAAGTGGTTGGTTGTGTTGAAATTCTTGACACATATGTTTGAGAACTCGCAGCTTTATTTACACATAAACAAACATCACACGCAATTAGAGACATGCAATATTTAAAAGATTGAAAGATGATTACAGATTCGTGGGAAGTCTCCATTTTTAAGCAAAAAACACGATACTCTGCAATGCGTAGGGTGCGCGAAATATACTTCCTCTCCGGGTGAGCTTCTGTAGACCAACTAATGGGCCGGGATGCATTACATTTATTTTCTTTAGGGACAAGATACTATAAATTAAATGTTTCTAAGCAGGAGCCAGGTAGCGTTGTACTTCCTCTAGAGAAAGAGCCTGATGTCGACAGACCATTTCTTCTGAATGCCATAGGAGCCCTCTAGAATTGTAGGAGGCACGATTACAACTTTAGATGCATCAGTATTAAGTTATCCAGCTATATGGTACTAAAAAAATTAATAAATAAATTGCATTCTAATATATCTTTACATTTATTTCTCGTATCAAGTGAATAATTAAAACCGAAAAGAATAAATAAATAGCTAATACAAGCAAGTAATAGTATTTCACAAAAAATAAACACATTTTTCATTGAGTATACAATATTAATGCATTATAGAAAAATATGAATTACGTGTCTTATATCATGTATTAAAGACATTTAAAACAGTTTGGTTTTCTTACAAAAACATTGCATCTTAAAATGTTATAAAATATAGATTCCACATATATAATTTGTTTTATTTGATAGAAAATAAAAAAATAAAAAAATGTCTTATGCTATCTAAAATTTTATGCATTAATAAAAATAATTAGTAGTTTGATTTAATAGGTAATAAATAAAATATTCATTTCTGTTTATACACGAATTATTTCTAAACTCTTATTTTTATTTAAATATAAATAGTTTAAATTAAAGATGTTATGGTATGCTAACACAATTTGGAAAGCTTTCTAATATAATTACTTACAAGTGAAAGTTAAAAACAAACTTTTTTTTTTATTTTAAACTCTATTAACAATTAATGAGAAACATTTTGACTGAGCAAACTATTATTTGAAGAAAAATTAAAAAATAATATAGCATTAAATAAAAAGTTTCAAGAGTATACTTCGTAATAACTTAAAGAACTTATTTTATTTTAACCTCTTCTTTCATAATATTTTTTTAAAAATTTTACTGTTGCTTTTATTTATTTAAAAATGCTAGATGAAAGATTTGCTCATCAGATATTAAAAATTGTTTTTGAATTACATTATTAATTGAAAAATCGAATTTTTTAAACGGTACCAAAAACAACATTAAACACTCAACTAATTTGCTTTTCTTTCTCACTTATTTCAAAATAATTTCTTAAAACTTTGTTTTCTCACTTACACGCTATTTAATGGATTATAGAAAAATATGAATTACGAGTTGAATTATGTCATATATTAAAGACAAATTTTACTGTTGAGCAATTTTTACTGCTGCTTTTATTTATATAAAAATGCTTGATGAAACTTCGGTTACAAGATATTAAAAAATTGTTTTTCAATTAGATTATTAATTGAAAAATTATTTTTTTTTAAATGATCTCAAGAACCACATTGAACATTCAACTAATTTACTTTTCTTCCTTACTTATTTGAAAATAATTTTTAAAAATTTTATTTCCTCACTTATACGTTATTCCACTTTTTAAAAACCTTCTGCTGGCAGCAAATATTTGTATTAAAAATGCAATTAAATTTCTAAGGAAAAACTTCGAAGCCATTATATTATCCATTGTAACTTCGGCATTTATCCTGTGATGTACAAAACTAAGAATTTAATGCTTCCATGTTAAGCGAAATTCCCCATAATGTCCCTACACATGAAACAAACTATACAGAAATCCCTTTGTTCAGTGATAATTTTTTTTAAAAGTAATCTAGGAATTAAGAAGGGAAAAAGGTTGGTTTCACCGCATAGAAAAAGAATAATACTTGCAGATGGAATTCTAAGCACAATGGGAGAGAAAGTCACACGGACGTCATTAGAATAGAAGGGAATTCTTCTTTTCACAATAGCTTTTCATTAGCACGCTAATGAAGCAATAAACCGTCAGTGTGTCGTCGCTAGCCATGCTAATACCATCCTTTGTTTGAGGTGAATCGATAAACTTTCACAACCAGAAGTACAATAATCTTCTTTCTGGAGTTTCTTATCGAGTTCAAATTGAAAACAAGAAGATTAAACATTTGCTGCTAGCAGCAGGTACTTAGGGAGATTCCTCTGAGATTAGATAATATTTTCCCTCTATTTTTCCCTCCTTTCCAGACTGTTGAATGTGAATATTCTTTCTTCGATACCAAATGAATTTCATATCTGGTGAGTGTTATTGTAAGCTTAATATTTGAACAATTCGTTGAAACAATTCGTATTGTTTTCTTTTTTGTGTTGTGGATATTTATTTGGTCTGAGTCTTTTGTAGAAATAGATATGTGCGGCAAGTAAATACTGCAAAGCAAATTCTATTATGAGAATGAAAGAGATTATTTTTTTGTTTTTGAGAGGAAAACTTTTATTAACAGATAAAATTAAAAAAGATGCAGTCATGCTAATTTAATCGAATAAATCTGTTCCTAAATTGTGAACCATTTTTATATTATTCATATTATTTTTCTTCTAATGCATCTGGAAAACACTTAGACAATTGTTTTTGAAGCCTTAAGGCAAGCGCTGCACCGACGTTGCTCACTTAGCACTACCCAGGATATGCGTGTAACTTCAAGGTAAGCTACGGAAGCGGGTTAACAATACCTCTGCAACGCTCCACGATCGTGTTAGACCAGGATCTAAGCTTTAAAGTGGATTCAAAACCACTACAAACATCCATGGCACCGCCGGGACTCGAACCGGAAACCTGTGGTACCGAGCGTCAGAGCGCTAGCCATTCGGCCATTCAGGCCCGTAGTTTATTCATATAAAAACGAGAAAAAGTTGATTAATATTTTTTGGTGTATATTATTTTTATATTAAAGGCACTGTGAATAATTAAACTTGAACCACAATTTATTAAATCATTTTTTAAGTAATTTAACGGATCATTTGTTTCTTCTTACTTATTTTTAAAATAATTTCCTAAAACTTTATTTTATCTCTTATAAGTTATACTACTTTTTTTAAATCCTCTACTAGCTGCAAATGTATACCTTAAAAACACAACTAAATTTAAAAGGAAAAATTTCGAAGCCATTATATTATCCATTGTGACTTCGGAATTTATCCCGTGATGTACAAAACTCAGGATTTTGTGCTTCCCTGTTAAGCAAAATTCCCCATAATATCCCTACACATGAAACAAACTATACAGAAATCCCTTTGTTCAGTGATAATTTTTTAAAAAAGAATCCAGGAATTAAAAAGGAAAAAAGGTCGGTTTCACCGCATAGAAAAAGAATAATACTTGCAGATGGAATTCGCAGCACAATGGGAAAGAAAGCCACACGGACGTCATTAGAATAGAAGGGAATTCTTTTCACAGTAGCTTTTCATTAGCACGCTAATGAAGCAATAAACCGTCAGTGTGTCGTCGCTAGCAATGCTAATACCATCCTTTGTTTGAGGTGAATCGATAAACTTTTCACAACCAGAAGTACAGTAATCTTCTTTCTGGAGTTTCTTATCGAGTTCAAATTGAAAACAAGAAGATTAAACATTTGCTGCTAGCAGTACTTAGGGAGATTCCTATGAGATTAGATAATATTTTCCCTCTATTTTTCCCTCCACACAGAATGTTGAATGTGAATATTCTTCTTTCGATACCAAATGAATTTCATACCTGGTGAGTGTTATTGTAAGTTTAATATTTTATCCCCAAACAATTCGTATTGTTTTCTTTTGCGTGATGTGGATATTTATTTGGTCTGAGTCTTTTGCAGAAGATAGATATGTGTGGCAAGTAAATATTGCAAAGCAAATTCTGTTATCACAATAAAACATCATTTATTTTTCTGTTTTTGAGATTAAAACTTTTATTAACAGATAAAATTAAAAAGATGTAGTCATGCTAATTTAATCTAATAAATATGTTTCTAAATAATGAAATATTTTTAGTTTTTTTCATATTTTTTGTTATAATACAGCTGGAAAACACTTAGACAATTGTTTTTGATGCCTTAAGGCAAGCGCTACACCGACGTTACTCACTTAGCACTACCCAGGTGGTGCGTGTAGCTTGATGATAAACTACTGACGCGGAGTAACAATACCTATGCAACGCTCTTCCACGATCATGTTAAACCAGGCCCTACAGTTTAAAGTGCTTTCCAAATCACTACAAACATCCATGGCACCGTCAGGACTCGAACCCGAAACCTGTGTTACCGAGCGTCAGAGCGCTAGCCATTCAGGTTCGTAGTTTATTCAAATAGAAACGAGAAAAAGTTGATTAATAATTTTTTATGTATATTATTTTTATGTTAAGGGCACTTTAAATAATTAAACTTGAACCACAATTCATTAAAGCATTTTTTAAGTAATTTAACAGATCATTTGTTTTAATTATTTATTTGTAACAACGGTTTTCTTACTTATTTAAAAAAAATTTCCTAAAACGTTATTTTTTCACATATACGTTATTCTACTTTTTTTAAATCACGTGCTAGCAGCAAATATTTGTATTAAAAATGCAATTAAATTTAAAAGCTAAAAAACTTCCTGTGATGTACAAAGCCATTGTTGAGCAAAATGTTATTCCCTTTGTCAAATTTCGAAAATTTATCCTGTGATGTAAAAAACTAGAAAAAGAATTTAGTGCAGATTTTCCATGTTAAAGTGCTTCCATGTTAAGCGAAATTCCCCATAATGTCCCTACACATGAAACAAACTATACAGAAATCACTTTGTTCAGTGATAATTTTTTTAAAAAGAATCCAGGAATTAAAAAGGAAAAAGGTCGGTTTCACCGCATGCATAGAAAAAGAATAATATTTTCAGATGGAATTCGAAACACAATGGGAGATAAAGTCACACGGACGCCATTAGAATAGAAGGGAATTCTTCTTTTCACAATAGCTTTTCATTAACACGCTAATGAAGCAATAAACCGTCAGTGTGTCGTCGCTAGCAATGCTAATACCATCCTTTGTTTGAGGTGAGTCGATAAACTTTTCACAACCAGAAGTACAATAATGTTCTTTCTGGAGTTTCTTATTGAGTTCAAATTGAAAACAAGAAGATTAAACATTTGCTGCTAGCAGCGGTACTTAGGGAGATTCCTCTGAGATTAGATAATATTTTCCCTCTATTTTCTCTCCTCTAGACTGTTGAATGTGAATATTCTTCCTTCGATACCAAATGAATTCCATACCTGGTGAGTGTTATTGCAAGTTTAATATTTTATCCCGAAACAATTCGTATTGCTTTCTTTTGGGTGTTCTGGATATTTATTTGGTTTGAGTCTTTGGCAGAAGATAGATTTGTTTGGCAAGTAAATAATGCCAAGCACATTCTGTTATGAGAATAAAGGAGAAATTATTTCTTTATTTTTGAGAGGATAACTTTTATTAACCGATAAAATTTACAAAGATTTAGTCATGCTAATTTAATCTAATAAATCTGTTCCTAAATTATGAACCATTTTTAGTTTATACATATTTTTTTGTTCTAATGCAGCTGGAAAACACGTAGACAATTGTCTTTGATGCCTTAAGGCAAGAGCTGCACTGACGTACTCACTTAGCACCACCCAGGAGGTGCATGTAACTTGAAGATAAGCTACGGACGCGGAGTAACAATACCTCTGTAATGCTCTATGATTATGTTAGACCAGGATCTATGGTTTAAAGTGGATTCAGAACCATTACAATCATCCATGTCACCGCCGGGACTCGATCCTGAAACCTGTGGTAGCGTGCGTCAGAGGGCTAGCTATTCGGCCATTCAGGCCCGTAGTTTATTCACATATAAACGAGAAAAAGTTTATTAATAATTTTGATGAATATTATTTTTGTGTTAAATTCACTATAAATAATTAAACTTAAACCACAATTCATTAAATCATTTTTTAAGTAATTTAACAGATTAGTTTTTTTATTTCTTTATTTGTTACAACGGTTATTCTTACTTATTTGAAAGTAATTTCCTAAAACTTTATTTTCTCACTTATACGTCAATCTATTTTTTTTTTAATCCTCTGCTAGCAGCAAATGTTTGTATTAAAAAATGCAATTAAATTTAAAAGGAAAAATTTCGAGGTCATTATATTATCCATTGTGACTTCGGAATTTATCCTGTGATGTACAAAACTAAGGAATTAGTGCATCCATGTTAAGCAAAACTCCCCATAATGTGACCCCACACATGAAACAAACTATACAGAAATCCCTTTGTTCAGTCATAAGTTTTTTAAAAAGAATCCGGGAATTAAAAAGGAAAAAAGGTTGGTTTCACCGCATAGAAAAAGAATAATACTTGCAGATGGAATTCGTAGCACAATGGGAGAGAAAGTCACACGGACGTCATTAGAATAGAAGGGAATTCTTCTTTTCACAATAGCTTTTCATTAGCACGCTAATGAAGCAATAAACCGTCAGTGTGCCATTGCTAGCCATGCTAATACCATCCTTTGTTTGAGGTCAGTCGATAAACTTTTCACGACCAGAAGCACAATAATCTTCTTTCTGAGGTTTCTTATCGAGTTCAAATTGAAAACAAGAAGATTAAACATTTGCTGCTAGCAGCAGGTACTTAGGGAGATTCCTCTGAGATTAGATAATATTTTCCCTCTATATTTCCCTCCACACAGAATGTTGAATGTGAATATTCTACTTTCGATACCAAATGAATTTCATACCTGGTGAGTGTTATTGCCAGTTTAATATTTTATCCCGAAACAATTCATATTGTTTTGTTTTGTATGTTGTGGATATTTATTTGGTCTGAGTCTTTTGCAGAAGATAGATATGTGTGGCAAGTAAATAATGCCATGCAAATTATGTCATGAAAATAAAAGACAATTTATTTTTCTATTTTTGAAAGGAAAACGTTTATTAACAGATAAAATAAAAAAAGTATTTATGCTAATTTAATCTAATAAATCAGTTCCTAAATTATGTACCATTTTTAGTTTATTCATATAAAAACTAACGAATGTTGATTAATGATTTTGACGTATATTATTTTGTTAAAAGCATTGCAATTAATTAAAATGTAACCACAATTAATTAAATGATTTTTTGAGTATTTTAAATGTTCATTCATTTTAATTCTTTATTTGTTACAACAGTTTTTGAAGTATCTTCGATATTTTGATAAATTGTACGTTTCTAAAATTTTTTTTTTGATCTAGCAAGTTTTAATAGTATGTATTAAAGAAACTAAAATTTCACTTTAAAGCATATTATTTTCCTCTTCAAGGTAGATAATTCTTATTTAAAATAAAAATTAATTACACAATTTGTTCTGATACTTAACTGAAATATATTACACGAATTGGATAACTTGAAGAATGCCTTTTAGAAATTACGGGTGTACTATTAAAATAATGCATTCAAACAAACAAATAAATAAAAATTCTGATGGTATCTAATCTTTTATTTTGAAAGTTATTCAGTTCACATTTCCTGAATGAAATATTTATAATAAAGGATGTTTAAAACTATTCAAGAAAAAATTATAAAAAAATACTGTCTACGTAAAAATACTTAATATGTAAAAATACTTAATAAAAATAATTTATTAAGGTAAAAGAATTATTTCTCTAAATTCATGAATCAAATTCCATTTTAATTACTTCAAAAAAATCAATTTTAATATATTAACTAGCAAAAATAAACAAATATGCGTTAATGGATCATAAGAGTACAAATTATGGTAGGATATGCATGTGGTCTAGATTTAGTGTTGTTCGTAGATTGTTGTTCGTTATGTTCCTAAGTCACTTCTATATAAAAACGTGATTTTTAACTGGCATATTTATTAAAATTATAAAGACAGTACTGCACAACTGTAACCCATAGCACACAAAACAAAATTATAAAATAAATATTTACAAAATCATCTTAAAAGCTAGTTCGTTTAAAGGTCTTTATACTCTTCGCCTGCCTGGAAGTCTTCACTCGGCTCTGCACACTGCCTTTTTTCTTTCTCCCCTCCAATTATTGGTTCCAAAGTCCAACGGGCGAAAAAAAAGCGTTCAAAGTCCAAACCCGCCTTTCAAAGGAACGTGCGAAGTCCAAAGTCTAACGCAAGGGCCAAACTGTCCTTGAAAGGAGGATATATCAACTTTCAGTTCAAGGTTATGGCTTTTTGCAGGAATGCATGATGGATTCTTACTATAAGAATTATTTATTATTGCTAAACTAAATTAATTTTATAAAATTATTTGATTCAAATTTTGTATCTTTATATAAAATATTAAAGTGTCTCAGGCGTTTTATGATTACATTATTAATATTTATTTAAATTGCAAAATTATATTGAGTTACGATCAATGATGTTTTACAATGAAGTTGCAATAAATTTCATCATTTATCACATAGTTGCATTAAACTTTAATGTGCTTATTGTTAGATGTAGTTAAGGTAAGTCTGACCATTTTATCATCAAGATGAGTAAATTTATTCAAATTAATTCAATACAATGTATAAAATATTTTCAACAGAATTTTAAGTTTTATTTTACCTTAAAATTGTTCAACCTTTAAACAAATCAAACATCGATAATAAAATCCCTTTAAAACAAACAAACATGGAAGGTTCTGTACTTAAACAAACATATTCTATCACTTTTTTTGCTTCGTTTAAGTATCTAAGCCACGCCTGAATAAACAGCGATTACATTGTCCAGCTGTTGCTTATAGAACAAATTTCACTCACATTGATTGATAGTTACAATAAATTTGAGCCACTATCTGAGGCAAATCGAGGTTTTAAACTATGCCATGCTTCACGCAGTTGCTAACTTCTTTTGTGAAACACAAACTGTTTAATTAAATGGAAGTGTTAAGAACGCCTTACATCACACGCGTTCGATACAAGCTTAAGCAACTGGAAATTGTTCGTTATAAAAAAATGCAAGATACTGAATACAAAGATTTATGCTCAAGTGCTTATTAGATAGCCGTTCCTTTCTTCTAAGGGAGATTTATCTCGGTCAATATAATTGTAATTGGAAACTTAAGGTGATGATATGGTCCGTGG
>BPLQ01009484.1:0-22711 GCA_021605075.1 Caerostris darwini
AGAGTGACATATTAAAAATAAGGAAAAACTAACTGTTCATATATATAGTGATTAGGTTATTATAGTCCTTGTTGCTTCACATCCCCATATACCACTTCATTCATCATCATCACTGTTTACTAATATATTATTTTAGAGAGAAATCATGTTTATTCATTAAAAGGAAGGAAATTAGAGTTATATGAAGACTGGTAAGAGATTTTTTTTTTTTTATTTTACTGTATGAGTTTAATTTAATGTTTTTAATTATAATGTAGAAATATTTTTAATACCTAAAACACTTTACCTGTATAAATTAAATTTTTAAAATTATTATAATATAAATTTAATAACTAAATTTAATACTAGTTAAAAAGAAGAAAAAAATGTAGTTAATAAATAACCATATGTATAACTGCTGAAACATGCAACATAGTATATAAACACAAAATTCTTACCTTCTGTAAATTTACTGTTATGTTTGCAAGTTACAATTAGTTCTGAAGCTATTTGTTGAACTTCTGCTGTTGACTTTTGCAAAATTGACGATTGTGTTGGCTTGCTTGCCTGATTTTTTTTATACAATAAAATCCTTGCTATTCAACGTTTGTATTTACGGCAATTTTAACAACATTTGGAAAGCTTTCTAAAGATATCTCGTCGTCGTCTTTACAGGATATCGGAGTGCCCTGTCCCCGAAGGGGCCTAAAACTCCCATCTGCACCTGAGAAACATTTTTTTTTCCTAATGCAGCTGGCAAACACTTAGACAGCTTGGTCTTGGATGCCTTAAGGCAAGCGCTGCACAGACGTTACTCACTTTGCATTACCCAGGGGGCGCGTGTAACTTGAAGATAAGCCACGGATGCCGAGTAACAATGCCCCCGCAACGCTCTACGATCCTGTTAAGACCGGGACCTACGGTTTAAAGTGGATTCCGAACAACTACAAACATCCATGGCACCGTCGGAAGTCGAACCCGAAACCTGTAGTACCGAGTGCCAGAGCGCTAGCCACTCGGCCCATCTGAGAAACATTGATGAAGGAAAAAACATTGATAGTTAAAAGGAGGTGAGGTGATTTAAGAGCAATGTCCCACGTTAAAATATATATTAAAAATATAAGCAAAGAAAAAAATTAATGAAATAGCTAACAACTAAGAGAAAAATAAAATAAGAAACAAAAATTAAGAATAAAATAAACGGAATAATAAAAAAAAAATCCAAAATTTAAAGAGAAAAAGGAATCTACAGTAGGGTGGGATTTTCACTGCTGGGAATGACTACCCTCGGGATGCAGTCAGATGCTAAGACCACTATACTAAATTGGCCAGAGGCAGAAGTGAGTATATTGGGAGGGGAGCAGCAGTGAGCGGTGGAATGTAAACAAGGAAAAAGAGAAATTAACAGTTGAGATTGGTTTTTGGATGTTTTTTGTTGATGAGAGCAGTGAAATCATAGTTGGGAAGAATCTGTAAGAGAGAGTTATTAGTGGTAGAGATGTTGGTGTAGAAATTGTCAGCAAGATGCTTGAGGAAATTGTTAATGTGTGGAATTTCAAGCTCCTTCACTATCTGGTCATTCCTGAGGTACCAAGGCTATCACTAATATGTCTGAGTGTTTTTGTTTGTGTGGAGCGAATCTTTTTGGTATGAGAAGGTGCAGCATAAGAAAGAATTGATCTGAGAATACTTTTATAAATTGTGAGTTTGTTAGTGAGGTCCAGCTGAGATTGGTTGGTTGGTTGGGGTTTTATGGCACAAGAGCCAGATTTGGCTATGCCGCGCCAAACAAGGTTGTAAAAAGGAATTAGCAATAAAACAAGTTAAATTCGCAACTTCGTAAAAACATCATTAAAAACCATGATAAATAAACGAAAAAAAATCAGGAGACAGATATCGTATGTAAAAGACAAATGCAGAGTTTAAAAAAGAATTAGAATTAATAAGTCAAAATACAGGATTAAAAAATGTATACAGAAAACATGAAATAATTTGTTCCGGGTTAATTTAAAAACAGCGTAATGTGCAT
This sequence comes from Caerostris darwini, assembly GCA_021605075.1. Classification (NCBI taxonomy): domain Eukaryota; kingdom Metazoa; phylum Arthropoda; class Arachnida; order Araneae; family Araneidae; genus Caerostris; species Caerostris darwini. The sequence goes on from BPLQ01009484.1 coordinate 2,009, forward strand.
GGCACATGGTTAAGAGATATGATATACAATTAAATATTAAAAACAGATCAGTCAGAAATTATCTCCGTCTCATTGTACTCGATATCACTGTCTGTGGTGTCCTCTGTTGTACTTTCGGTGTCCTCTGTTGTACTTTCGGTGTCCTCTGTTGTAGTTTCTGGTGACTCAGATGGAGGAGAAGGCGGTTTTGTAAGTCGTTTTCTATTGAGTAAAATCTGTTTTGAATTCTGTTTCAATGTGTCAATTTTTTTTGTTTTTTCCGACTATATTAGCCGTTGGGTTTGTTTTATGTTGAGCTACCTTTTTATTGTCTGCGGTGAAATGGACTTGTTTCTTGGGCTGGGTTTTGAACGAGGATAGAGTGGACAGTGGACGAACTGTCTTGGAGAGAACTGAATTTGATGTAGACGGTTGGTTGGTTGGGGTTTTATGGCACAAAAGCCAGATTTGGCCATACTGCGCCAAACAACAGTACTTTTAAAATTCTGGTAAAAAGGAATGGTTTAAAAATCGAAAAATGGAATTACGAGAACAGGTAAAATACAGTACGAAGTAAAAACATGAGAATGATAGTTTAATATTTGGATAAAAATCTTAATAAAATCGATGCTGTAAAATATTGTCAATTAAAAAGCAAGTAAAATACACTGACGAAAAGAAAAAATGGTGAAACAAAGTTCAAATAAAAGGCATAAACCCAATTTTTACAAGAAATAAAAAAAAAGATTTGCATGAGGAGAGTCGCCCAGCAGGTCGAATAAAGTTGGATGCTCACAACGGAACAGGCTGTGTCGGATTCTTTTGAATCTTGGGCATTGGACCAGTATATGTTCGACAGAAAAAATAGTGTCACACGTGGAACAAGTAGGAGCAGGCTCTGAGCGGAGTAAATGTGAATGTGTAAAATAAGTATGCCCTATACGAAGTCGCGTCAGCTTGGCGCTTTGCCTGCGATTTAAATCTATTTGTTTAAAACCTGTAGTGGATGGCTGAATCCGAAACAACTTATTATTGACTTGTGTACTCCACGTGTTTTGCCAGACATTAGAGAATGTAATGTTGAGAACACTATCCATATCGCAAAAAGGAACGAATTCATTAAGCAACAAAACTGCCGATTTAGCAGCAGTGTCAGCCTGTTCATTGCCCAATATTCCAACATGACCAGGTACCCAATAAAAGCATATGTCAAAATGTTTGTCTTTTAAAAGAGAATACGCAGTCAGACACTTTAAAACCAATGATGACTATGTCGTGTAACATGTAAAAGAGCTAAAATAGAACTTTTGGAATCGGTATAAATAATGCAACGGCGGTATTTCAGGGTTCTCAACTTCTGGAGAGCCATGTAAATAGCATATAATTCTGCAGTGAAAACAGAACAAAATTTATTTAAGCACTGGGTGATCATCTCATTTTCAATTACCACCGCTGATGCGACATGATTATTGGACTTGGAACTGTCAGTATATATTTCTTTGTAGTGTGAAAAAGCTTGTCTGTGAGAATAAAAAAAGTTGTAAATAGGTTGCTGGTAACCTAGTTGGTCGGGGGAATCTGTCCAAATCATCAATTACTTTTATTTTGTCATTGTGCCATTGTGTTGACGTTCAAGAGGCAAAATCTCTTGATTGACCAAATTGTTAAAATCAAGTAAAATCTGCATTCTAAGACCAAAAGAAGGGACATAGGAAGGTCGGTTTTCATAAAAAGTTTTAAAATTAGGATGAGTGACATGAGTATATAGAGGATGACTATGATGCGATTTTATTTTAAAATAGTATTTGAGAGAAAGTCTCTCGCGTCGAGTCTGTAAAGATGGCTCATGAGTGATGACATATAAACTATGAACAGGTGACGTACGAAAAGCTCCCGAAGATAAACGCAGGCCTTGATGGTGTACAGTATTTAATTTGTCAAGAGTTGTTTTGGCCGCGGAGCCGTAAATCATACAACCGTAGTCCAGTTTGGATAAAATTAAAGATTTATAAATTTTTAAAAGGCATGCCTGATCCGCTCCCCAGTTTGTATTTGATAAAACTTTTAAAAGATTCAATGCTTTAATGCATTTTCGTTTAAGAGTTAAAATGTGAGGTTAAAAAGAAAGTTTAGAGTCAAATAAAATTCCTAAAAACCTTTGTTCCGACACAATCGGAACAGAATACCCATATAGTAAAATTTCTGGATCGGGATGTAGGCTTCTTAGTTTACAGAAATGAACACACGAGGTCTTTTGAGAAGAGAAGTTGAAACCATTGTTATCCGCCCATTTCGTAATTGCTCCTACTGCTGTCTGAAGTTGTCGTTCAATAAAAGCCATGTTGACACTAGCGCAGGAAATTTGTAGATCATCCACAAATAAGGATTCAGTGACATATGGTGGAAGTTGCTCTAAAAGGCCGTTTATTTTAATAATGAATAAAAGCACACTTAAAACACTGCACTGGGGGACACCTTCTGTTTGTAAAAAGTCACGCAATAAAACATTACCAATGCGAACATTAAAAGTTCTTGTCTTTAAAAAATTTTGGATAAAAATAGGGACATTTCCACGAATACCCATTGCATGCAAATCTCGTAAAATGCCATATCTCCATGCTCTATCATACGCCTTCTCCATATCGAAAAAAATTGAGACGATCCTCTTGGTGACAAATGCTTCTCTAATAAAAGTTTCTAAAAGTAAAATATTGTCTAAAGTACCTCGACCGTGGCGGAATCCACTTTGATATTTGGATAAAAGGCCTTTTGTTTCCAGTGCGTAAGTCAACCGGGCATTTACCATTCGCTTCCACGAGGGATTTGCCGACAACGAAGCTGCAGATAGATATGCTAAAGAAGCTACTCTTAAAGATACTATTGATTTTAAGGGAAAGTATTCAAAAATTCAGATAAAAAATAAAATAAATAAGGAAATTAATTTAGAATGGCAAAAACACTGGAATTCTTCAACTAAAGCAAGAGATCTTTTCTATATTTTTTCTAATATCAATAGAAATAGAGTCTGTGGGTACTTCCTCCTAATCCAAATATTAACATCCCATGGTGCTTTGGCGTCCTACCAACACAGATTCTTTGGGAAACCAAAGATCTGTAGTTGTGGGGACGCTGAAGAAAACAGATACCATATGATTTTTAATTGTAAAAAATGGAATGAGGAAAGAAAGAGGGAGTTCCCCGCAGAATACCTAAATTTATCTATTAGAACTCTACTTTATAATAAAAAATCTAGAATATTAATCAGAAGAATGATTGAGGAGAGCTTTACCAATATTATGAACTCTCTGGAGGGGTAGGGATTTTCTCTTGTTCACTAACCTTGTTTTTCTTTCGGCTTTTCTGTGTTCCTAAAAAGGAAGAGGGAGAAGGAAAAGAAGAAGATGGAAATAGAGATAAAGAAGTTAGAAAAGAAACGAGAGAGAGAATATATTGTGAAGGGAGGGAACTCCCTATACTTAATTTTGTTAAATACTTTGTTTAATATTTGTTCTATGTAAAAAAAAAAAAAAAAAAAAAAAAAGGAGTTGGTGCAGACATGTTCCAGTCGAGGTAATAGAGTTCGCTTGCTCACTCCCTCAAGAAAAATTTTGTTGTGTTCCTGTTGATCTTGTTCCGGTTCTGACCCTGTGGATCCAGATTAAAGTTTATTTTTACCTGAATGTTCCTCCTACTGGTTATACCAATCTAAAGATTCTAAGATTCCGTAACAAAGAATTTAAGAAGGATATGGAAACTTCAGACCAGATTACTATCGCGACGCCGAGTGCCGGTCGGAAACGTTTTTCTACTGAACTTACCATTCGCTCCATGGTCTTACAAAGACAGCTAGTTAAAGCTATAGGCCTATAACTAGCGACTTCCTGTGGGTCTTTTCCAGGCTTTAAAATGGGTAAAATTGTGGCTCTAGTCCATTGTGTGGGGAAAGTTCCCACAGTCCATATTCTATTAAATAAATATAAAAGTAAAGTCAATGAATTAAAATTTAAATGATTAATTAATGTCTGATGAATACCATCTGGTCCAGGTGACGTGAGATGAGATTTTATAAGAGCCTGCCCTACTTCATGAAACGTAAAATCAATATCATACATGTTAAAATTACGAGATTTAAAATTTAAAAGTTTTGATTCCTCCTTTCGCTTATAGTGGATAAAATGTTGGGTGTACGATTCGTTGCTAGATGTTCTAGCAAAGTGTGCACCTATTGCGTTGGATATATCTGCCATATCCGAAACGACTTAGCCATTGCAATTTAAAATGCTAACAGATTTGGCAGTAGAATTTGTACCAAGAATCCGTTTAACCTTTTGCCACAATTTCTCAGACGAAATTTGGCCCTGAATGCCGCCGACATATTTTTGCCCCAGAAGCCCTTTGACTCTGACGCCGTATTCGGCGTGCTACAGCTTTCAAATGTTTAAAACGTAGTAAATTCTCTGAAGTGGGGTATCGTCGAAATCGGTCCCAAGCCCTTTTCTGGTCTTTGTGAGCTGTAGAACATTCTTCATTCCACCACGGTTTATTATGTTTGGGAAGTTTTCCAACTGTCATGGGAATAGACTTCGCCGCGGCCTCTAAAATACAATGGGTGATGTGATCGACAACCTCGTCTATACCGGCTGTCTGGACCGTGTCCTCAGAAAATTCGGCCAGTTGTGCATATAGCTGCCAGTTGGCTTTGTCATAAATAAAATGAGATGGACGCACAGGAAGTGTGATGTCATTAGAATAAAAAGTTAAAATGATGGGAAAATGATCACTATTATATAGGTCATTTGCCACATTAAAAATCCATTTGGGTAAAAGCGAGGGAGAGTATATAGCCAAGTCCAGAGTTTGAAATGTTCTAGATGGCTGATGGAAATATATCTTCCTAGAGTCATTAAAAATGCATAAATTGTGGTTGGAAATAAAATTTTCAATAAGAATACCTCTACTATTGGTGTCGGCGCTACCCCATAAAACATTGTGGCCATTCCAGTCTCCAAAAATGATGAATGGAGCAGGGAGTTGATGAACTAAGTTATCGAGTTCCGATGGTCGAATGATCTGTTTAGGTGGAAGGTAAAAAAAGAACATAGGGTAAAATGTGTGCGAATATTGATCTGAATTGCTGTAGCCTGAAGGGGTGTGTTCAAAGGAACTATTTTAGAAGGGAATGACTGGGAGTATAACAAAGCCACACCTCCTATAGGTCTAGCGTCATAGATATTATCTTTCCGAATAATATTGTAGTGTTTTAACTTGGTTTGAATGAGAGGAGATAACATCGTTTCCTGTAGTCCAACACAGATGGGATGAACACTGTTTATAAGAGTTTTTAAATCATCAAGACAGGCGCGATACCCGTGGCAATTCCATGATATTAAACTAATAGCCATAATTAAAAAGAAAAAAATATATAAAATGCACTGAGGGCAGCGTTATGTTCTCTCATCATCCGAAAACCTCTCATTGGGATTAAGATTAATCTCCATCATCTCTTCCATGTTGTCATGCGAAGTTTTCTTAGAATCTAAAATAGGATTAGAATTTTTTAACTTTTTATTTTTCTCTATCCCTTTACTCTGGCGCAATAAAGATTTCTCCCACTAAGGGAACTAAATTTGTTAGAAGTAGGGATAGGGCATGTATCGGGTGGAAGTGATAAAAGACTGGAGCTTGGTTTGGAATGCGATGCTGGAGGCTGAGATTTTGAAGTACTGCCAGAGGCGACAGAGCGAAAGGATAGCTTGGAAAATTCATGTCTAGGCAGTTCTGAATTTTTAGATGATATATCTGTTTATGTACCCTGAGAGACTGTGGTCTTTAGAGCAGAGGCATATGTTTGTTTGGAAATGGAACATCTTTGTTTAGCTTCAAAATATGATAAATTCTCGCGAGCCTTGACGACCTGAATTTGTTTCTCAGTCGTCCATTGGGGACAATTTCTGGAATTAGAGGGGTGGTCTCTGGAACAGTTGACACATTTCGCAGGAGAAATGCACTGCTCAACAACATGTTCCGTCGAGCCACAATTTGGGCAGGTATCCCTACCACGGCATACATTTTTTGAATGGCCAAATCGTTGGCACTTAAAGCAGCGGAGTGGATTTGGGACATATGGTCGGACATGGCAATGAAGGTAACCATGGTACCTTCATATGGTACCATGGTTACCATTTTGCGGTTTCCGGTAATTTGGGCTGGGAGAACGTCAATACTAAGTGTTTGGTGGGAAAGATATCAGTCCCACGTTTGATTATAATACGCCGAACGAAAGTGACTCCCTGCTCCGATAATCCATCAAGGATTTCAGACACTGGACGGGACACTGTATTAAGTCGGGTTCTGAAATGATGCCTCGTGTCGTGTTCAACGTTCTGTGAGGAGCAACTTTAATGGGTTGTCCTAGAAACGTTGTAGCAGTTAGGAGCGATTTTGACTGTAGGGTAGTGGATGTTTCGACCAGATGGTCACCAGAGCGGAGTTTCTTTACAGATTTAGGTGTTCCCAATATTCCTTGAAGTCCTTTTTCAATTGCAAAGGGAGATTTCGATATAGCATTATCTGGAATAGTTATAATAAAATAGCGAGAATTCTTAGCTGTTATGTTAAGAGTCGGTGTTGGCGAGTTTAGGCCCTCGCCAGGGCACGAAGTTTTCAAATGCATAAAAAAAGGATTGCAAATTCGGATCTCAGGCCGTACCGCCCATCGTAGAGCCCAACAAGGGAAAGCAGATTCCTGCAATGGTGCTAGTCAGGACCTATACGATCAGGACACCTTCCCTAAGGCGACCTCCACCCTTAACGAGGTGCCCGGGAAGCGGTCCATCACTTGTATCCTTAAGCAGCTCCAGATTCCAGAATCTGGTAACCACCAGCCGATTGATACACCAGGAAATGAGATGTCCCTCTCGTCTACCTGAAGCAGAGGCCAAAGAGACGTGTTGCCCATACAAGAGCCGCAACTCTTGCTAGACTCAATCTCCAGGATCCTCTTTTCCCGGGACATGGGTCGCCACGCACGGCAAACACGTGGGTCAGCGAACTGACGTTGTTGAAAAACTCAAACTGAACTTAAAAACGAAGAAACAAAACAACCTGAATTAAACATAATTTAACCAAAAAAAGATTGTCAAAAAAAGAGAAAATCAAAAAAATGGATGAAGATAAAGCAATGGATAAAACACAACAATGCAAAATATAAGAGATTTACAAAACAAAAATGTAGGAATAAAACGCAGATGGTAATAAGGCACAAAAATTTGTGCTATAACAAGATGGTCTGTGGTCTTGACATTAAAGGTAGAAATAAAAAAGACAAAAATAATGAAGGAAAAGATCACTGGGTAACCCCGAGGTCGTGACACCCGTACACATCTAAAGAAGATGCGCCCCTGGGGGGAATCTGTAGACGAGAGACCAGGCGAAGCAGTTTGAACAGGTAAGTTTTCCACGACAAGAATTTTTTGAGTGTCCATAACGTTGGCAATTAAAACATCTGAGTGGGCTGGGAATATAAGGTCGAACAGGGCAGATCAAGTACCCTGCTTTCACTGTTTTGGGCAAGATTCAGCCACGGAAAGAAAGAATGACATGTTTCGTTAGGATAACATCTGGCCCCTTTTTTATTTCGATGCGGCGAGCAAAAGCAACATCTTGGGCAGATAATCCATCCACTATTTCTTCTGTAGTGCAGTGCAAAAGGTCTGGTTCGGAAATAACACCTTGAGAATAATTGAGGGTTTTATGAGCGGCTACAGTAAATGGGAAATCCAAAAACTGTTTTGCACGGTACAGTGATTTGGATTCTGATGTATTACATGTCTCAACAAGGAGATCACCAGATTTAAAGCGCCTGACGGCTTTAAGATCACCCGCAATTTTCTGTAGACCTTCGTGAATTTTGAATGGCGATAAGGATTTAAAGTTATTGTCAGGAGTAGAAAGGATGAAGAAACGGGCAAAGCTTGATACCCAGCTAGGTTTAGAAGTGCCACACTGGGGATCATAAAGACCAATATTTAAAGTCAAGGAAGGTGAATTAAGGCCTTCACCGGGGCAGGAATTTTCAGAGATAGAAGTCATGAAAGGAAAAGAATCCAACATTCAGGTCCCAGATCACACCGCCCACCATGGAGCCCAACGAGGTTGGTTGGTTGGTTGGGGTTTTATGGCACAAGAGCCAGATTTGGCTATGCTGCGCCAAACAAAAGTGCTTTTTTAAAAATTCTGATGGGATTAAAAGTAAAATAATTGTCTTAGGTATAAAGAGGTAAAAACGAGTCAGTATAATAATTGTTAAAAGACTAAAACAGCAATTGCAAGAACGAACAAAAAAATGATGTAAAATCGGTAACATGACAACAAAACAATTGTCATCTGAACAAGATAAAAAGTAGCGAGAGACATATTCAAAGGTTAAAAACATCAAATAAGAGTATATCCGTATAAAACCGATCAGTCTATGACCAAATCTTCCACATCGTATTCTAAATATTCATGAGAGTGATCTGTTGATACAGAGGCCGACTCCTTGTCGGAATCAGTTATTGGTTTAGGTAGTTTGCGAGATTTTTTCTTATGTAATAGATAATTTTTTGTTTTAGAATGCAATTTGTCGAGGTGTTTTGATTGTTTGAGTAAATGGTCTTTCGGCTTGTGTGAATCTAATGTTTTGGTTTTTGAAGTCAAAAGCACTTGCTTAAGAGGTTTAACTGTAGAGGGAGCTGGTGCCTGCTGATGACGAACAGTAGCAGAGCAGAAATGGATGGTGCAGATATCAAATTTACAGATGAAGCGGAGTCTTTAGTTGCCTGTTTTATAGAGGAAAGGGGTTTTAGACATTTAAGGGGTGGGCAAACAATTCTCGTGATGGTAGAGTCAGTCATGATGGAAACGGAACAAGTTTGCTTAGATAGTTTAGCTATTGAATGAGTGGTAGGAATTTGTTTATTGGTTATCTCAGCATAAGAGAAAGTAGGTTGTAAGGATATTTTGCGTGCGTCAGAAGAAGATAGGTTTCGGGTAACTTTAATTTCTTGAATCTTTTTCTCTGATTGCCATCGAGGGCAAGATTTTGAGTTAGCGGGATGTGGTTGATTGCAATTTACACATTTGGGTTCAGAGTGACATCCTGTAGAATCATGATCGGTAGATGAACAGTTCGAACAAGCTGCAACACCTCTACAAGCAGTTTGGGAATGACCGAATTTTTGGCATTTGAAACAACGTAAAGGATTAGGAATATATGGACGGACAGGGCAATTCAAGTAGCCCGCCTTCACGCTAGATGGTAAGGTCGTGGAGGAGAAGGTCAAAATTATATGTTTTGTCGGGATAATTTCTCCACCTCGTCTAATTGTAATGCGTCGAGCGTAGGAAACTCCCTGGTCAGATAACCCCTCTACAATTTATTACAAGAAACTGAATCTATTTTGAATTGGTACAAGAAACTAGATCTATTTCTGAAATGACACCTTTAGTGGAGTTTAAGGATTTGTGAGGTGAAATTTGTATCGGCTGATTCAGGAAAGTTTTTGCAAGCAGTAAAGATTTTGATTGTATTGCGTTGGTTGTTTCTATAAGAAGATCACCGGATTTCAGTTTTTTTACGGACTTCGGACTGCCCAGTATACCTCGAAGACACTTTTCAATGACAAAAGGAGATTTTGAAATTACATTCTGTGGTATGGATAGAATAAAGAAGCGTGCAGTTTTAGCAATATTGTCGATAGTAGCTGGAATTGAATGTAGACTCGCATCGGGACGCAAGGTCGAAGAAATATTTTCAGATTCCATAAAAAAGTAGTAGCATTCGGGTCCCAGAAGGTACCACCCACCATGGAGCCCAACAAGGGAAAGCGGTTTCCCGCAATGGTGCTAATTGAGACCTATACGGTCAGAGCCACTCCCTGGAGCGACCTCCACCCTTAACGAGACGCCCAAGAATTGATCCATCCCTTGAATCCAGCGCAATTCCAGACACCAAGGACTGGTAATTGCGAGCCGATTGACACACCCGGAAACTGAGGTATGCCGCCCGTCTATCAGAAGCGGAGGCCAAAGGGATGTGTTGCCCACACGAGAGTCGCAACTCAATCCCCAGGATCCTCTTTTCCTGAGACACGGGTCGCCACGCACGGCAAACACGTGGATCAGAAAACTGACATTGGCAATGAAACCATATTAACACAAAACAAAAAGGAAATAAATATTATGAATCAAACCACACATACAAAACAAAAACAAAATTCAAGAAACGACGTAAATCAAACTAAGAAATGACAAACAGCAAATAAAGCGCTCTGAAGATAAACACAAAGACAAAAAATACACAGCATAATGAGACAATGATATGACATACTAATTGGGGTCTGTGATCTGGACGATGAAAAAAGAAAAAAAAACGGAAGTCAAAAGGATGGAGGAAAAGATCACTGGGTAACCCCGGGGTCGTGACTCCCGTACACATCTAAAGAAGATGCGCCCCTGAGGGGGAGCCCAACAAGGGAAAACAGTTTCCTGCCTTAGTGCTTACCAGGACCTATACGGTGAGAGCCACTCCCTGGAACGACCTCCACCCTTAACGAGACGCCCACGAAGTGACCCATCGCTTGAATCCGAAGCAATTCCAGACAAGAAGCAATGGTAATTGCTAGCCGATTGACGCACCCGGAAACTGAGGTGTGCCGCCCGTCTACCAGAAGCGGCGTCCAAAGGGATGTGTTTCCCTCACTAGAGTCGCAACTCTAGCTGGACTCAATCCCCAGGACCCTCTTTTCCTGGGACACGGGTCGCCACGCACGGCAAACACGTGGGTCAGTAAACTGACATTGTTAGTGGAACCAAATCAATCCGAAAAACAAATTTAAAAGAAACAAAGATTGTTAGTCAAACAAAAGCCTTCTAATAAAAATAATCTCAAGAAAAGATGTAAACAACATGATGAAAACTAAGACAAAATTTATGACAAACACATGACAGTAATGAAACAATGAATCGATACAAAATGAGGTCTGTGTTCTAGACGATGAAAATGAAAAAGGAGAAGACAAAAGTATGAAGGAAAAGATCACTAGGTAACCCCGGGGTCGTGATACCCGTACACATCTTAAGAAGATGCGCCCCTGAGGGGGTATTAGACTGGGAGTTTGACGGTGAATCGGAGTGACTGGCATCCCTTGCATACTTCTCACGTTTTCTACGAAATAGCTGGTGATCAACTGGCAGCAGCGTCACTTGAAAAGAAAGTTGTACAATTCATGCGACATGATGTGGACAAGACTTCCATGCTACCCGACTGAAAAGCATCAACTGATGTAAGTGACTTAATGTTTATTATTACTGAACTGAAATTTTGAAGAAAAAAAAATCAACGCCCCTCTTTCCTGGCTGTTGCAAGTGCTGATTTGTAGAGACCATCCCCTTATTATTTTAATTAGTAATCATAATTTTGTATTAGTGAAATTGTGTATAAAATAGATTTTTATTTAATGCATTATCCGGATTATGCCATTATTGATAAAGTTAATTGATTTTTATTCAAACTTACTATTGTAAATATTAATAAATACATTTTTGTTTATATTTTAAATTTTGTCTGTTCATTATTTCATGTGTGTTTCCTTTTCCAACTTATATAAGTGTCTGAAGACATACGAACTTGTTGATTTAAAATGTGGTATGGGTTATTGCGGAATTTCATAATGTTTATCGCGTGTGTTAAGCAAACGGTGTAGCTAGTTGTTTCTAGGATCGGGTTTTTGTTTTAAATAAGGTTTTAAAGAATAAGCAACACCACATAAAAATTGGTGCCGTGATCTACCTTCAGAAATTTATTGACTTATATGGGAGAGGGATACATTCTCGTGAAGTAAATTTATTATATTCTATATATATTTTGCTTTATATCTATATTATTCTTTTATGTGTTAATGTGTGTTATTTTTTATCATTTTTATACATAATTTGATTGTTTCGAAAACTGCAAACATGTTGTCATTACAAGAGTTTGTGATTTTTTTTCTTCTCTATCTCAGATTGGGCAACTGAGTGGGTGGTCTCATAGTCAAATGCTAATTATCGCAAAATTAAAATTGGAAGGAAATGCCAAAAAACTTTATGAAGCCTCTTTACAGAACGATAAAGAGTTGACCTACGAAAAATTTAAGGAGGCCATGACGTCGCATTTCAAAGAAACTCCGCCCTTTGAAACAGAGTTTGCCAACTTTTCCTCAGCCGTGCAGTTTGAGAACGTCAAAGACTTTTCAATAAGAGTGCAAGGTCTTAGTCAAAAATGCCTTGAATCCGTTTCGGAAAACGAAAAGGTTTCGAAGGGTTTCAAAGAGAAACTCCTTTTTTCTAAATTTATTTCTGGTCTAAAAGCAAATATAAGAGCTGGTCTAAAAGCAAATATAAGAGCTCAAGTATTAATTGCAAACCCTTCCTCTTTTGCGGAAGCGGTGGATTTTGCATTACGAGTTAAAAGGTCTTTTGAAGTTACCTCTCCAAATGTTAATGTTATTTCTCAAGCTGATTCGAATACGGTGGAGGGTGTTAAGGTTTTACCAAAACCTTAGATTTAGTTTTGAAACAGCTCGAACACCGTAATACTAGACTAGATTAACTAGATAAATAGAGAGACATACCCTTAAAATAACTATAAAAATCAGCCTCCTTTCCAACGAAGAGATAGAAAGCCCCTCAAATGTTTCTATTGTGGGCGTCTGGGTCATATAGCCTCTGAATGCGAGAGAAAAAGGAGAGACTATTAGCAGCTTGGTCTGCAAAATAGTAGATTTCAATCATACAATCAAATGACTTTTGATAGGCAAATCTAAAAAAACTAGCTTCAGGGGGAATTTATTCCGGGTCTCTAAATTCCAGAAAAACCCGCACTGACCGAAAAGATGAGAAGCCCAAATTATCGTCATGTACAATGCCTATCATTGAGGTTGAAATAGAAAAAATTTCCTGTAGGGCGTTAATTGATACGGGCTCAACAAGGAATCTAATGAGTATGAATATTCAGAATAAGTTAAAAAATACATATTTGTTGATGCACCAACCGTAGAAGTAAGAACAATTACTAATGCTACTATGCATTCGGGCTGTGTCATTAATAGTAAAATTTTAATTGACAAATTCGAGTACGCTGACGATTTCGTTGTTCCGCATTCCAATCTTTCGCCGGTTTTTGATATTATACTAGGTTTAAATTTTCTTAACAAAAATGAATTTATAATCAATTGCAAAAATAATTCTTTGCGAAATGGGACAAGTATAAATTGGAATTTCAAAAGATCATTCTATAATGTTTTTGGCTATATTGATGGAAAAATTAATAAGTGTAGGGAGAAATTAAATACCTCTGTGCAAAATGAAATTAATAGGTCTCAAATGAAATTAATAGAAAATCAGTAAGTAAAGTCAGGATTCCTCCTAATTCTCAAAGATATGTAGACATAAGCATCGAACCAACTAATGTAACTCTTCAAGTGGGTCAACCTCTGTTAATCGAAAAGTACGTAAATTCGCATTCTTCTTCCTTCTTAGTAGCTAGAGCAGTATTAAACATGAATACCAACAACAGATGTCTGGCCTTAATTTTGAATTTAAACGATTCTACTCTGGTATTAAATAAAGGAATGGCTTTGGTTTCTATTGTACCAATTGAACAAGTTGCAGGCATGCAAAATATAAATTCTATAAGTGTCAATAACTCACAAACTGAAATTGGGAAAATTCAATAAATCTTTCTCACCTTAATCATTCTGAGCGATCAGACGTGATATCCTCATTGAACAAATATAATTCTGTTTTCGCGCAGGAATTGTCTGACTTGGGAGAATGTTCTATAATTCAATATGAAATTCACCTAACAGATAACATTCCGACTATAAATTATATGGAACTCGGTATGGCTTTTGTAAAGTCAGAAATAAAGAAACAAATTAACATTTTACTCGATGCTGGAATTATTCAGCCTTCAACCTCAAGTTACGCTGCCCCTGTTTTACTAGTTAAAAAGTCAGATGGGTCTTTCCGTCTTGTGGCCGACCTTAGAAAATTAAACTCTAAAACTATTCCGGATAACTTTCCATTACCTAATTTGAGTGAAATGATTGATATGTTGTCCGGATCCAAATTTTTCTCAACGTTGGATTTAACTTCGGGTTTTCACCAGATGCAAATGAACCCTAGTCATGCTCACCTTACTGGCATAATCACAGAATTCGGTTTATTTCAATACAAAAGACTACCGTTTGGTCTTAAAAATGCTGGTGCCAGTTTTCAAAGACTTATGAGCATTGTGCTTGCAGGGTTAAGTGATTTGAAAATTGCATGTTATATCGATGATATTATCATTGCATCGAAAACCTTTGAAGAACACATGAACCGTCTTGAAATCGTTTTCAAGAGATTGCAGTCAGCAAATCTAAAAGTAAAGCCTAGCAAATGTTTTTTCTTGCAGCACGAAATTACTTATTTAGGGCACACAGTGAGAGAGGGACAAGTTCTTCCAGATGGTAAAAACCTGGATTCAATTCGTAAATCTTTGCCGCCAACGAATAGAAAGCAAGTTAGATCCTTTTTAGGGTTGATGGGTTTTTTATAGAAAATTCATCCCTAATTATTCAAAAATCACTTTGCCTCTTATCCATCTTACTCGGGGAAATACACAGTTTTGTTGGGGAGAAAATGAACAAGAGTCTTTTGAATCTTTAAAGAATCATTTAATTTCAGTTCCCTGTTTAAGCTTGCCTGATTTTGACAAACCATTTGCACTGACGCGAGCAAATATTCGTTAGGCGCCGTTCTGGTTCAAGAGGATGAGTCAGGGTTTCAACACCCAATTCCGTGAGCTTTGCCCATTGCAATCTTGTTTAAAGCATAAAATTGATGACAATAGTAAAAATTCTAATAGTTCTAAATCGCAAATTAAGCGCAATACTGCGCACTTAAATGTTAATGGAAATTATAATGACGGATTCAAAAAACCCTCTAAAGAATTAACTGTTAAGGTTAATTATGTTAAAAATATTCAACAATCTCTTGAGATTAAAAATAACTTTGAAAAGCTTAATGTAGACGAGTTGGAAGAACAGGACACTGATACTGTTCAGATTGCCAAGAGAATGCCACCTATCATGGTGAAGCTCACTGATAACCTAAATGCTATGCTTGCTAAATTTGATAAATTTTTTTAAAGCAAGGTAACGATAAAAATAGCAGGCGAAATGATAAAGATGTTTCCGCTTGATGAGAACCAGCATAGGGTCATAACAAAAATGTTTCGATAAAATGTTACAAAAATCTATATATATTATTTTTCCAAAAATTTTAGCTGAAACTTTTAGCTTTAAAAGATAATGGCTTTCATATTTAATTTTTCTTCATATAATTAAAAGATTTTAAAGAAAAAAAATTATTCGAAAACTTATTAAAAAATTTAAACCTTTGTAATTAAAATGCCAGTTAATAAACCAATTTTTGTCTGATGCATCACAATTTGAAACAAATACCCCTACAGTTCTAGGATGCACATTTCTTAACTTTTCTTTCCAAAACGTGTAGAATCTTCCCGCCTTACGGATTTTTTGTGTTTATTCCGGGTGGGAATGTTAAATATTGAAATGTTATGCTTCGACAAAGTTTACACTACATCAAAAGCTTACCGGGTTAACTTAGAAGATTCTTTTCTATAATAGCTATTATATATATAGCTATATATATATATATATATATATATATATGGCTAGCTTATCATACCAGCATACAGTAATTCAGCACACAGCATATCATGCAGTATATCATATACAGCTGTTTGATATTTTTATTATGAATAAGTATATCACTTGTTTCTTTCGTCTGTTTTATAAACTTGTTCTACATGTAAAGGCAAACGTTTTGGAATCGTACCAATGATACATTTCCTTCATACTATTTAGAAATCATATGTGCACGTGATATCGTCCTTTTTTTTCACACGCATCGTGTCAACGGAATGGAGATATTTATGTTTGCTTTCACCGGATTCGACAAAGTATTATTATTCTCAAACTCGTGAACAACACATAATCTTGACAACAAATTTTAATTCTTGCCAAACGATTAGAAGAATAACTAACTTTAGAAAAAAAGTTCTCTTAAAAAATTGTCTGCAAACGAAATACAATATTTTAATTTTCTTTTTATTTATCAATCGCTTGGTTAATATTTCCGAAAGAATTGAGATTCCATCGAATGGCAACGTATGGATTAATTGTATTCTAAAATTTTTATAATAGAATGGTTTATTTTTTAAATATTCAATGGATAAAATGCCTTTTAATGTAAATATTTTTTATCGTTCTTTTAAAGATGTGATTTTTATTTGCTTCGGAAATAATATTTCGCTTTCTATTTTAAATATATAATAATAAGTAGAAAAAAAATTTATTTGGACTTTGGAATCTCGATAAAACTTTAAAATAAATATATATATATATAGTTTTTTAAGGAAATTCTTGGAAAATTGGAATGCATATCATCTGAAAGAAATAACTGCGAACAAAATAATTGAACCTGGAATTTAATGAAGGAATGATTGATATTTTATGTAAGATAGAAAAAAAAAAAAAAAAAAATCAAAAACTATTGAAATTAAAATGGTTAAATTATTCCAAATTTCTTTCGGATATTAATTGGGTGAAGAAGAAACATTGGGTTTATGCAAAACTTTTCAGTCGACTGCGTCCTGCGCGAAACACCTGCGCATGTCGGAACGCAGAGAAACCGATTCACGCAGCATAGGCAGTTCAGACAAGTTTCGTGCAACTGCTGAGCGAAGGAACGTTGTTAACCATCAAACAAGGTGAATGATGGCGCAAAGACGCCAATTGGACATGTTTGCGAAAGGAAGAATCGTTAGAATACTGGAATCCGGGTGATCACAAACCGAAGCGTCTCGAATTTTGAATGTGGACCAGTCTGTGATCTCAAGACTGTGGCAGAGGTTTCAAAAAACGGGAGATGTTACCCGACAACCAGTATCAGGTCGACCAAGAGTTACAACCCCTAGCCAAGACCGATATCTGGTAATAAGTGCTCGACGTCAGAGGGGCAGTACTGCCAGAGCACTGGGTTCGGCGCTCACAGTCGCCACAGGAATACGAATTTCGAGACAAACTGTTTACAGGAGACTCAATCATGCTGACCTGTATGCCAGAAGACCAGCAGTTTGCATTCCCCTCACGTCTGCGCATAAACGCGCTCGTTTGAACTGGAGTTTGAAACATCAACATTGGAGTGTGGGCCAATGTGATGTTCAGTGACGAGTCCCGGTTTAGTCTGAGTAGTGATTCTCGTCGGGTAACGATAAGGAGAGAACGTGGAACACGTTTTGAATCAAGAAACATAACGGAAAGATATCATTTTCCATCAAGGGGGTAATGGTATAAGCAGGCATCATGATGGACGGACGCACAGACCTCCATTTCTTTGACACGGGGTCTGTGACTGGTCAAAAATACAGAGACAAAGTTTTGAGCCTTATGTTCGCTTGTTTCGAGGTGCTGTCGGTTCTGACTTCATATTCATGGATGATAATGCGCCATGTCACAGATCGGTGCTGGTTTTAGACTTCCTTGAAACGGAAAACATCCAGCTCAAGTCGTGGCCTGCGAACTCCCCTGATTTAAATCCTATCGAGCATGTATGGGATATGCTCGGGAGACAAATTGCAGCCCTTTCGCACCCACCAAGCTCCGTTACAGAACTGAAGAGAGCTCCCCAAGAAGCTTGGAATCGTTTGAGCCCACAACTCTTTCATCATCTCATAGCAAGTAGCGTGCCTGGCTGTGCAGCGTGCCTGGCTGTCAGAGGTGACCACACGCCTTATTAAACTGCAGCATCAGTATTTTATTTAATGTTTTCTTTCATTTTTTCTTTAAAGTGTGAGCCCTTGCTATGCTCAGTTTTCTTTCAAACTGCTACTTTGGATAATAAAATTAATTATTATCGTTCTTTTGATTTGCTTTCTTATTTTATAACCATTTTACACTCGCATATCACGTTTCCCGCCATTCTGATTCACAGTTCCGTCTTTATTCACATAATTATCAATTATGCTTAGCTTTTGGACACGAGTGTAATTTATAGATTATGTTATAGCAACACTGTCTTATCTATAGCTAATCCTTGTTAAAATATTATTAAAACTACTCTAATTTCTTGTCTATAAAATACTTTATGAAATTCAAATGTTTTATAATGTATATGTAATGCAGGAATTTTAGGAAATAATTCATGATGTACAAACTTCTTGTTTTTATTTTACAAAAAATGCAGAGGACTGCCGAATCTATTGATGATCTGCGAAATAATACTCAGCATACCATTTTAACCAGGTAATTTGATTGATACAAAATTTTTTTTCTTTTTTTTGTAATTTCTTAACTATAAATTCATTGTAGTCAATGTACAATTGCTTTCAGGTTTACAAAGAAAGAGAAAAAAAATTACAACGCCAATCTATTAGAATACTTAAAACAAAAGCACTCTTTTGAGGCTGATTATAAAAAAAGAAGCTTAGAGCCGGAAGAGAAACGACTGCCATATACGAAATGCTACCCACTCTCGATCGGCTACTCGCTGAACGTTGCACGATTCATCTGTGCGGTGACGATTATTTGTGCAGCAATTAATTTCGTTAATTTGTTTAATTGTGTTTTTTTAAGGTTTAAATTATTTCGCAGTCCTGCGAGTATACGCAGATTAGCGGCACATTTCTGTGTCGGAACTTGTTAAGAATGTCGGTTCTGACAAGCATTATAAGAGAGATTGGTTGGTTGGTTGGTTGGTTGGTTGGGGTTTAAAGGCACAAGAGCCAGATTTGGCTATGCTGCGCCAAACGACAGTACTTTTTAAATTCTTGTAAAATGGATTTAGCAAAAGCAAAAAATGTCGGTTACTAGAGCACGTAAAATTCAATAAGTAAAATCAGATAAATAGTGTAGTAAAACTCTTAAAAAATCTGTGAAAAGGAGTGCAGCGAGACATTGTCAAGTAAAAAGAATGTAAAATACAGGGATAAAATCAAGATAAAATAGTGCAAAACAGAAGATTCATATAAAATGCATAAAACCAATTTTTGCTAGAAATAAAAATAGATTAGCATGGGGAGTGTCCCCCAGTATGTCAGATAGGGTAGGATGCTCACAACCAAAAAGGCTTAATCGAATTCTATTAAATTGGGGGCATTCAATTAATATATGCTTGACAGAAAAAACAGTGTCACACGTGGAACAAGTAACAGCAGGCTCCGAGCGAAGTAAATGTGAATGCGTGAAATAGGTATGTCCTATACGAAGTCGTGCCAGTTTGACGCTGTGTCTGCGGTTTAAATCAATTTGTTTAAAGCCTTTGATGAATACAGAACAGCTTATTATTGGATTGAGAACTCCACGTGTTTCGCCAGACAACAGAGAATGTAAATTTAAGAACACTGTCCATATCGCAGAAAGGAATAAAACTGGATTCCGGTTTTAGATCTCGTTCAGAGCAGACGTGTTTTTCACCTGCTCCGTGTCTTAACCCGAATTTTGTGTTTTCACGACCTTGCTAGTGATTACTGGCGCGCTTTGTTTAAGCTTTTTGATTTTATTTTTCTCTCGTTTTTTATCTCTATTCTTTCGGATATACTATGATTAATCCTGAGGAAGACCCACCTCCACCGATTATCACTATGGACCCGCCTGAGAGTCCACCCGAGACTTATCAGGTAGACAATGATATGGACCAGGACCATGAATTTTTGCAACCGGCCCCGATTGTTACGGACATGACGGATGAATACATCCTCATAAATCAGGCCATGCTCAAAGCAGCAGCAAATTTTAAAAATCAGTTGCAAGTAACGGCAACTGCTATATCGAAAACTAAAAACGACGATTCAACGTATAGCCGACTCCATACCACCATGGCAGAACTATACAAAGAAATCGACGCGATCAAATTCAATTTTGGAATAGCGCTTTTTCAAATTCCATCCTTAACCGAGATAGAGGAACGATGCCTCAGGGCCCAGTACGCAAGGGATCTACTCGCCTCCGCGGTAGCCCCAGCGCTACCTATCCTAGACCCATCGATTCAATTACCTCAGGACCTTTCCAAGAACCGCAAAGACAAGAGGCCTGCGGACAGCGATGGCTACCGAAAGCCGGCTAAACACCTTGTCTCCAAGTCTAAGAATCAAGATAGTACCACTGCAAACGCCATCCCTACTTCAAACCCTTTCACAGCCGCGGGTAATATAAACAGTATCCCTGAGCTGAATGAGGAAAGGGCAGTTTACGATGCTAGACCCCCGCCGATCTTCTTCCAGCCGAAAAATGACTGGACCGCTACTCTTAATATGCTCAAGATCGAGGTGCCCCTCATACAGTGCAGGCTCACTGGTAAATTTATGAAGCTACAAGTCAGCTCGGACGACGACTTCCGCAAATTGACGAAGTACATGGAGGTTAGAGGGCTAGAATACAAGAGCTACACGCTCAAAGAGGAAAGACCTCTTAAAATCGTAATCCGAGGCCTGCCCGCAAACACCCACATAGACCTGATCACCCAAGAACTGAGTGAGGAGGGTTTTGAAATTCTAAAGATCTCTAGGTTGTCTAAGCATAAAACCAAGGAACCCATGCCCTTGTTCTACGGTCAAGTTAAAAGAAGCCAGCAGTC
>BPLQ01009487.1:0-16309 GCA_021605075.1 Caerostris darwini
TATGTCGAATAAGTTCTATTAATTATGATTTAAACCAAATTTTTGTTCCATTTTATAGTTCTTCATTAATTGAAATAATACAGTTGTTTTCGTCAAAATGCATTTTTTATTCATAATTGAACAGAAAACGCAACTATATTTATGATTATATTGACTTCATTTAGAAATATCTGATTTGCGAACAGTGTGAGAACTACATATCTACACTCATGTCCATAAATTAAGGATACTTCAGAATCACACAGAAATTGAACTCTAAAATAAAAATTTCACCTGTAGAATTATCTCACACATCTTGAAGAAGAATATGCAAATTACAGGAAACCATCAGATGGCGCGGATAGTGCGTCACAATGACGAGAGTGTAAGAGAGGGGTATATAAGGAATGGTGGCAAAGAAGTAAAATTGTTCACGAGCGCTTTAAAAGTCTTTCGGTGCAATACCCGCATAGTTAACGCACAAAGGAAGCATTTGGATGATTTTTTACGTGGTAGAATTATCGGACGACTGGAATGTGGACGTACCCAGCTGGAAGTATCCTAGCACATTGGTCTATATGCTCGTAGGCCTGTCAGATGTGTTCCACTTACCACACCTCACTGTCGTCTGCGATTAACCTGGAGTAGAGAGCATGCATTGTGGACACCGCAGCAGTGGTCTGGTGTGATGTTTTCCGACGAGTCCAGGTTTAGTTTGCAGTCTGATTCTCGCCGGACTTTCATATAATAACGCCCGTCCTCACCGTGCAAACATTGTAGACGAATGCCTTCAATTGGAGGATATCACCCGTATGGATTGACCAGCATACTCACCGGAATCGAATCCAATAGAGCATGTGTGGGATATGCTTGGCCGACGAATTGCAGCCCGTCAACCCCCTCCCACCTGTCAACCGGAACTTCGGAGGGCATTGCTTGATGAGTGGTGTAATATTCCCCAAGATCAGATTGATAATTTGATACTCAGCATGCCTAGGCATTGTAAGGCCTTTATTGCATCGTCCGGGAGACATACTCCATATTAACCATCATACTAACCATGTAATACTGTTTTTTGTAAATAGGTTCTTTTTTGAAATTGGCTCCAGGGAGTAAAAATCACAATTTTTATTAATTATGTCAAACGTATAGCATCTTTTTTGCTGTTTACCTTTTGTTTAATAAATAGACTTTACAAATAAGTCAAATTTGTTTTGCTTCTGTCTCTTTCTTTGCCTGAACTTCATTATCCTTAATTTATGGACATGAGTGTAGATGAAATTACCACACTAGTATTCAAAAGATATTGTCCAAATCACGACCCTTCTTCCAGAAACGTGGATATGGTGTTTGTGGAAAAGTATATAAGCGTCACTAATCGACAGTCAGCAAGAGATTTCAGTTTTCTTCTGCGTGACACGTAAATGTAGAACAATTTACCTACAAGGCTCCTCACAACGTGGCAATGTCCTTCTTTAATTGCCCATCAGTGAATTTTCAGCTTGATTTAAATATGAAACTAAGCCCACCTAGATTCATACTAACGCTATACTATATAGGTATATATTATTTATATATATATATATATATGTGTGTGTGTGTTGTATGTATATATATATATATATATTGGACTTTTAAAGAGATAAAAAAGAAGTCTTACCAGGTTATCGACAATCGATTCCTATTTTCTAAAACTTAAGGTATTGATTTTTGTTAGAAACGTTCTACCTTTCTTGTTCGCTCATAACTTGAGGTTAACTCGATTGGATCGGAACCCTCTCCCAACTTCTATCTTTTGAAAAGCGAGTTCTAGTGTAGCATGTAATTTGCGAGTTACGTCGAAATGCAATGTCCCAGAAAAACATCGTCAATTACACTTCTATTTTTCAAAATAAATCTGGTAAAAGTACTGCAGAAGGAATAATCTTCCTTTTCGTGTCTTTTTTCTTTCTTCTTTTACTTCGTACCTATCGAAAAAGTAGGCAGGAACGTTACCCACAGTTTATCCTCTAAGTGCCTATATCCCGGCATATATCCATTACTAACTCTCTCAACTCCAACCATCAAGAATAGAAGATAGTAAAGAAGAAGAAGAAAGAAAAACAAGATTGTCCTTATTTGTCGTTCCATTCATCAATTTTATCCTCGTTGCTGTGTGCTGAATGGCTAGTACGCCTGGTACTGGTGTACGTTTGTCAAACGAATGGAGAAAAAGCACAAATCCATGCTTCCTTAACGGTAGCCGTGGACGGAAAGACGATATTAATGGCCTGTGGACTTGGCGTTTGATAGATGTTGAGCTCGGAATGGGGCGCTTAAAATACGAACCGAAATTGTTTTATGTTTAAGACTCATATATCATAAGGGTAAAGGCACAATGGCCGTATACATCTTTCCTGACGAGAAGTCTGAAATATTGTGAGTAATATTCCATTTAGAACTGAGATAGCCCCCCTTTTTGCTTTGAAGAATTGAACGAAAGCAACAATGCCATTCCAGGTTTTTAGAAAAGTAAATGGATGAATGTGGAAAATAATCGAATTTTTAGAATGTCATTTATCAAAATCTCATTACTTCAATTACCATTGTTAGGTTTTTTTTCTGCCTTTATTTATAATATTTTTTAAAACAGTTTAAATATCCATTTGAATATTAATAGCAATATTCGACGATTCTTAAAGATGGCATCAAAATATTGGAAAAAACGAAATAATTTTTAAAAGTTAATACGATAAAAATGGGTGTATTTAAAATTTATTTTAGAAGTCGACAAATAGTCTTGGAATAGTATCTATAACACTAAATCAGGCGTTTATAATAAAAATTTAGTGTAAGTAACAGATCTTTTTTTTATGTGCACCATAAATGTAAATATCTTACTTCGAAGTTGTTGACAGAATAATTGATATTCCATAATTTTCTAACTTTATTTTAGAAAATTATGGAATGTTTGGTAAATAATTTAATCTGTTTTTTTTTTTTTATAATTTGAAAGGTTAGAAACAGAGTCTGATGAAACTGTATTTGTTTAGTCTACTGAAACTAGAAACAATATCACGATTTCAATGATTAGTTGATGATATCTTTTGAGATAAGAAGTTATAATAGTAATAGTAGTGCTTTGAAATTAGAAGCAGAATTCCTAGCTAAAAGCTTTTATTTCATTTAACTTCTGGTATGATTTTGTATTTATCGATACCAACATTATGATTCTAGAATTCTAATTTTTCAAGATTTTGACAATACAGAAAATTAAAAAATTCCTACATTTTGATTGACTTCTGAAAAAATTTTTTAGAGAATTAAAAAAAAAAAATTATTTCGATTACGGATGTCACTTTCTATCAAATAAAACTTAGAAAATCATTATTAGTATATAATTTTTTTAAATTACAGCAGAATCGATTTTCGAATTTTCCTATATTTTGAATTTTCAAGTTAACTTTATAACTTCAGAAAAAAAATTGCTGAGACATAAAAAAAGGTACCGTTCAGTTACGGGGGTCATTTATGTGTCAAATAAAACATCTATAACACTAAACCAGGCGTTTATATAAAAAATGTAGTATAAGTAACAGACCTTTTCTTTTTCTACAGCATAAAGTTAAACATCTGGGTCTGAAGTTGTTGACAGAATAATTGATATTGCATCTAACATCATTTTAGAAAGTTATGGAATATTCGATAAAGAATTTAATGTATTTTTTTTAATAATTTAAGAGATTAAAAACACAGTCTGATGAAATCTTCTTTGCTTAGCTTATCGTAACTAGAAACAATGTAAATATTGAATTTGAAATATTAATTGAATTCCTAAAAATTTTTAATGCGTATCATAATCGATCTTAACAAGTATCATAATCACTCCCAGTAAAAATTAAGGCCAGATATGTGTATAGTCTTGATTCAGTGTTGTTCCGTGATACAAACAAAATTATTTCTCAAAACGCACTATATTTCTCTCTCGCAACGCTGACATATTTACTAAAATTGCAAAGACAGCACTGCACAACTGCAACACATAATACACGAAACACAATTATATAACAATTACACGAAACACAATTATATAACAATTACACAAAACACAATTATTTACAAAATCATCTAAAAATCCAGTTCGTTTAAGGGTCTTTGTACTCTCCGTACAGCCTGGAACTCTTCACTCTGCTCTGCACACTCTCTTTGCTATTTTTCCCCCTCCCATTATCATTCCAAAGTATAACAGCCGAAAAAAAAAGATGCAACGTACAAAGTCTAACGTAAAGGTCAATCCATCCTTGAAAAGAACTTGTTGAGTCCAAAGTCTAAAGCAAGGGTCAATCAGTCCTATAAAGAAGTCCAAAAAGAAAGATCTATATATACTTTGAATTCAAGGTTATAGCTTTTCAGGGGAATGCAGGGTGGATCTTTACTATCCTTTTCAAATAATCAATCCTATTCAATAAAAATACCATAATCAATCCAATTCAAATAAATTTCAAAACCAAATCAATCATAATAAAATTTACATTTAAAAATGAATTTTTAATCATTTTTCTTTCAATTCACGTTAAGTTACTATACAAATGATTACTTCATATGTAGCTAAATCCTCTCTCTAAATGATATTTATGCATTAGTATGAAAAAAAATGTATTAACTCATTTCTATATTTTATTTTTTTATAATTTTTTAATAGTGTATTAAGTACGAAATATCCATTTACATTTTTTTTCAAATATGTAAATGAATTAAGACCCAAAAAATTAAAGAGAATTTCTAATATATTACAATTAAACTTCATGAAAATGTGAAAGATATATTAAATATAAATATAAAATATTTTCACCACTTTACCTTTGTATATAAAAAGATCAATATCAAAGTTTCTCTGACAATGGATGTAATTTAAGACATAGCAAAATTTAAGGGGGAAAAAATGGTAGGAGTTCAATCATCTCCTTCTGCTACTACCCGCTTAATATTTCACTTCAATCTTCATTCTAGTGCAATTTAGGGTACAAAAGTCACTTTAATGGAAAATGGGATCGATTTACTCTCAATATGACCTTCAAACAATAGCCAAGGGTATGAATTTATCGACAGGAAAAATCTTCAGCTTGCTCAAGATTCTATCAGATTTCGATAAGAGTGTCTGAGCGAGAATACCTTGAAGATACAGTGTGCAAGAAAGTGTTCCCGTTTTTTTTAATTAATATAAACATCAAATGGAGCAACATTTTTTTGTTACTGCTTCTTAGTGATCTTAGTACACACCTTCAATCTCTGAGCGACAATCGGTTATATTTCGCTGCGTTTCTGTTGTTGTTTACGACTTGGAAGAAGTTGGAAAACCTTCTTTTGTGTGAATCTTCGTAGTTCTTTCTGTAAATTAAAAGAAGAAGCGCTGTGTGCGGGAGGAACTGATGGAGAAGATCCAGGAGAGAGAAAATGTTTTATTCGCCAAAAAAATTTCCCATTGATTCTTAGATGTTACGCAAAAAAAAAAGGTTTTTCACTCTGACTTACTTTATATAGTGAGGCTTGTTGGCTGAATGTTTGGCCTTCAGTACCACAGGCTTCGGGTTTGACATCCGGCGGTGCCTGGAATGGTTCGAAAGCAACATGTTGCTTAAAAATTGTCATTGGTTATTTTATTGAAATTATACACAAAATAATTTTTGGCTTATTTAATAAATAAAATTCCTTCAAACTCTGTAAATAGTTGCACATCCAATAAATATTACATATTTATTCCATATAAATTGTAATCTGAATCATTATAAATTGTAATTTAAATAATTTTCATTGACTTTTACAAAAATTTCTAAAGTAATTGATGATGCACTCGATTATTTAATAATCGATTATTTAATTCATCTTATATAATATGTTAAAGCAGAATTTTTCATTTCAACTCTCACATTTCAAAATTATTTAAGAATTTTATTTATGTAAAAAAATTTAATTTTCAGTAAATATCAATTAACTGTATTTAATTTTTTAAAAAATCTAAGATCCTACTATAATAAATAAAGGAGATAAAAAGTTAATACAACCCATTTTTTTACGATCTTATCATACACATAAAAAAGTTAATATGAAAACTTTGCTAACAATGGATATAATTTAAAGATAGCAAAAAACGGGTAAACAAAGATTATAGAACAAAGAAGTCCAGCTCTCTTCTTCCGCTACTGCCCAACTAATATTTCACTTTAATCTTCCTCCTAGTGCTATTTAGGGCACAAAAGTCAGCTTAATAAAGCATCGGATCGATTTACTCTTAATATGACCTTCAAACAATAGTCAGGGATAAAAATATATCGCCAGAAAAAAATCTTCAGCTAGCTCGAGATTCTATCAAATTTTGATAAGAGGAGTCTGAACAAGAATACCTTAAAGGCACAGTTTGCAAGAAAGTGTTCCACTTTTCTTTCTAATTGACATAAGCATCAAATGGAACAACTTTTTTTTTCGCAATGTCAGAACACGCAGACGATCTGTGACCAACAATCAGCCATATTCTGCTACTTTCTGTTGTTCTTCTACCACGGAAAAGTTGAAAAGCACTTTTTTGTGCGTGTTTTAGTAATTTTTCTTATTGTTGTACATGGAAAGAAAGAACAGAATAAACTGCAAAAGAAGCACTTCCGATGAGAAAGCTTTTGGAAAGGGAAAAAGATAATCAGTAGTAAAAGGTAATCAAAGTAATCATACCTCATCGTAAAGATTTTCTTTTGATTCTTAGATGATACGTAACAATAACCTTCTTGTTTGTTAAATAGTGAAAAGTTTTCGCAATCTTGCCAGTGTTAAAAAAATAAGTAACAGGATTCGAAAAAACTGGCATTGAGTTATAGCTTTTGTGGGGATGCATGGTGGATGTTTACTATCCTATTAAAATAAATGTCATAATCAATCCAATTCAAATAAATATCATAATCATTTAAACTCAAATAAATTTCTAAATCAATTCAATCATAATAGAATTTACATTAAAAATGAATTTTTAATGATTTTCCTTTTAATTAACATGAAATAAAAAATATAAATGATTACTTCGTATGTAGTTAAATCTTCTCACAATGGATATTTATGCTAAAAAAAGTATGAATTCATTCTTACATAATTTATTTAATAATTTTATTAAAGTACGAAATATCCACTTATATGTTTTAGCATATTTATATAGGGTGATTATAAAAAAAACCACTCCTCATAATGAATTCAAATTTGATTTTAAGATACTTGGAGATGAGCGAAACGGTATGGCCAATTTGGTACGGTCTTGCTGTGGTGGATGGGCTTTCCACTAACAGTGTCACAATTGTTGAATGACTTAAAAAACAATTTTCCGACAAAAAAACCGAAACAATCAAGCACATTGAACACCACAGCTGGTTTAATGTTCAACTCTTGCCAAATACGTTGTAATTTCGATTCAAAATATTACTGGCAGCCGAATTCACTTTTTTTATGCCGCTGACAGCGTCATTTATTAATACACTTTGCAACTTTTTTGATGCCGTACCATTTTTCCCTCCTTCAAGTATCTTCAGTTCAAACTGGAACTCATTGTGACGAGTGTTTCCTTCTTTTTTTTTTTTTATAGCATTTTGAAAGTGGGACTTTAATTATAATCACCCTGTATACATATATAAATCAGAAAACTAAAACGAGTGTGTAATATATTACAATTAAGGCTCATGAAAATTGAATATATAAGATAAATCTAAATCTAAAAAAAATTTTACCATTTTATCTATCCATATAAAAAGATCGATATCAAAGTTTCGCTGACAATAGATGTAATTTAAGACATCGCAAAAATTTAAGGGGAAAAAATGGTAGAAGTTCAATCATCTGCTTCTGCTACTGCCCGCCTAATATTTCACTTTAATCTTCGTTCTAGTGCAATTTAGGGTCCAAAAGTCACTTTAATGGAACATAGGATCGATTTACTCTCAATATGACCTTCAAACAATAGCCAGGGGTATGAATTTATCGACAGGAAAAATCTTCAGCTCGCTCGAGATTCTATCAGATTTTGATAAGAGCGTCTGAGCGAAAATACCTTGAAGGCACAGTTTGCCGAAAGTGTCCTGCTTTTTTTTAATTGACATAAGCATCAGATGGAGCAAATTTTCTTTTTTTTACTAGTTATGTTAGTACACACCTTCAATCTCTGAAAAACGATCGGTTATATTTCGTTGCTTTTCTGTTGTTCTTTACGACTTGGAAGAAGTTGGAAAACATTCTTTTGCGTGAATCTCCGTAGTTCTTGCTATAGATTAAAAAAAGAAATGATGTATGCGAGACAATCTGATGGAGGAGCTCTAGGAGAAGGAAAATGTTTTATTCGCCAAAAAAGTTTCGTATTGATTCTTAGGTTAGAAAATAATTTTGACTCTTGTCTATTTTATGTAGTAAAGTGTTTTTACATTGGTGCCTGATGGCCGAGTATCTGGCGCTTGTTGCCCAGATTTCGGATTCGAGACCAGGCGGGGCCCTGGATATTTGTAGTAGTGGTAATCCACTTTAAACTGTAGGTCCCAGTCTAATATGACCATTGAGTGTAAGGCTGACAATCTTCCCTCTTAAAAAGAAAATCTTCTGTCTCAAAATCTGCTAACAGGCAGAAGTATCTTGGCCCATTATAGTGCTGTTACGCGAATGATGAGGGTGAACAAGAAAAAAGAGTATTTTCGCAACCTCATTAACATTATGAAAATAACCAAAAGCTACTTGTGTCCACCGATTTGAAGAGGTCGTTGTCTAACAAATGCAAAGATCTTCCATCTATGTTTTAACAATATTAGTGGTTAGTTGATGAAACAGATAATAATTCCTGAAACTTTCTCATTCATATTCCTTATAATATAAGGAATAATTTCCATCCCAGATAATTGTAGTATAAGAATAACTCGGGTCTGATGGCCGAGTGACTAGCGCCCTAACGCTCGGTGTCACAGTCTTCGAATCTGAGTTTTGCCTTTACTGTGAATATTTTTAGTAGTTCGGAATCCAATTTAAACCTTATGAACCATTCTAATATGACTGTGGACAGGGCTAGGGCTAGGGCTGGGCTAGGCTGTGTTGGGCGTAGGGCTGAAGGGAATAGCAAGGAAAAACTTCTGCTGTCTCGAAATCTGGCAGTGGGCAGATGTCCTTGGCCCACAATGGGGTTGTTGCGTCAATGAAGAAGATAAGTATAAAAGATAACAAAAAAAAAAGAAGAGAATATAAGTAAGTGTAACACGAAATATTGGTTTTATTGTTAAAACTTTGTTAATGTTTTAAAACATAAACAACGTGTTGCTCAAAAATTGCCATTGGTTATTTTATTGAGACTATAAGCAAAATAATTTTTGGCTTATTTAATAAATACAATTCTATCAAACTCCGTAAATAGTTGTGCATCCAATAAATATTACATATTTATTCCATATAAATTGTAATCTAAATCATTATAAATTGTAATGTAAATAATTATTTCAAATACATAATCATCTTATATAATGTGTTAAAGCATAATTTTTTATTTCTATACTCCCATATTAAAATTATTTACAATTTTTATTTAAGTAAAAAAATTTACTTTTGAATAAATATCAATTATTTGTATTTAGTTTTAAAAAAAATTCGTAGATCCTATTATAACAAATAAAGGAGATAAAAATTTAATATAACGCATTTTTAACGATCCTATCTACACACATAAAAAAAGTTAATATGAAAACTTTGTTGGCAATGGATATAATTTAAGGATTATAATTATAATTATAGTGGATTATAATTAAATGGGTAAACAAAGATTATTGGACAAAGAAGATCAGCTCCCTTCTTTAAATAATATTTCACTTTAATTTTTCTTCTAGTGCCATTTAGGGTACAAAAGTCGGCTTAAAAAAGCATCGGATCGATTTTCTCTTAATACGGCCTTCAAACAATAGCCAGGGATAAAAATATATCGCCAGAAAAACATCTTCAGCTAGCACGAGATTCTATCAAATTTTGATAAGAGAGCCTGAACGAGAATACCTTGAAGGCACAGTTTGCAGAAAGTGTTCCACTTTTCTCTTTAATTGACATAAGCATCAAATGGAGCAACTTTGTTTTCGCAATGTTCGAACACGCAGACGAGTTTTTAATTAAGATTAAGTTTATATTTACCATTGGTTAAGAGAAAAACGAAAACAACTGTGGCCAACAATCAGCCATATTCCGCTACTTTTCTGTTGTTCTTATACCAAGGAAAAGTCGAAAAGCACTTTTTTTTTTGTCTGCGTGATTTAGTAGTTCTTATTACTATAGTACATGGAAAGAAAGAACAGAATAAACTGGAATAGAAGCGCATCGGATGAGAAAGCTTTTGGCAAAGGGAAAACGATGTACTCATCGAAAAAGTTTTCTTTTGGTTCTTCGATGTTATGTAACATAAACCTGATTCTTGATTCTGAATTGCTAAATAGTGTAGCGTTTTTGTAGTTTTTCCAATGCTACAATAATAAGATTGGAAATATTTCCGGAAAAATCGAGAAGAAAAATAAATATTATCTAACAAGTTGGCCAAAGAGTTTTTAATTAAGATTAAGTTTATATTTACCATTGGTTAAGAGAAAAACGAAAACAACTCAAGTGCTCTTTATAACATTTTTTAAATAAATAATAAACACATTATTAAGAGTCCTCCTTATGTAGTATGCAGGTTGGGCAACCAGATTGTAACTGGGTGTGGTTTGTTGAGATACTTGAGGCACGGTAGGTGAGCTCAGAGCTTTATTGACAACGACATACATATATTATTACAGACAATATGTATCCTATTTAAAGAGAGATAATTATAGATTTTTTGAAGGATTTCACCTCTAAACCAAGATCTGATACTCGACTACACGCAGGATGCTGGATGTATACTTCATCTCCGGATGAGAGTCTGTAGGCCAACATATACGCAGGGTTGCGTTAAATGTTGAATATATTTCATCTCGATATGAGAAACTGTAAGCTAAACGTTGCTCAAAAGATGATCATGGTTGCCTGTACTTCCGCTCTGGTGAGTGTCTGGAGTCCAACTGGCCATTTCTCCTGAACGCCACAGGAGGCGCTCTTGGCAATGCGTAGGACCAAGCATGGTTACACGGATTTCCATTCTTACTTAGTAAAATTATTCAAGACTTTTATTCATGTATAAAAATTTACTTTTCAATAAATATCAACTAATTGTATTTAATTTTAAAAAAAAAATGTAACACCCTATTATAATAAATAAAGGAGATAAAAATTTAATACAACACATTTTTTACGGTCCTATCTATACACATAATAAAAAAACTTTACTGACAATGGATATAATTTAAGGATCGCAAAAAAAATGATTAAACAAAGATTATAGGACAAAGAAGATCAGTTCTCTTCTTCCGCTACTGCCCAAATAATATTTCGCTTTAATATTCTTTCTAGTGCTATTTAGGGTACAAAAGTCGGCTTCATAAAGCATCGGATCGATTTACTCTTAATATGCCCTTCAAACAATAGCCAGGGATAAAAATATATCGGCAGAAAAAAATCATCATCTTGCTCGAAATTCTATCAAATTTTGATAAGAGGGCCTGAACGAGAATACCGTGAAGGCACAGCTTGCAGAAAGTGTTCCACTTTTCTTTCTAATTGACATAAGCTTCGAATGGAACAACTTTTTTTTTGCAATGCTAGAACACGCAGACGATCTGTGGCCAACAATCAGCCCTATTCCGCTACTTTTCTGTTGTTCTTATACCTCGGAAAAGTTGAAAAGCACTTTTTTGTACGTGTTTTAGTAGTTCTTCTTACTGTAGTACATGGAAAGAAAGAACAGAATAAACTGGAAAAGAGGCGCATCGGATGAGAAAGCTTTTGGGAAAGGGAAAATTATGTACTCATCGAAAAGGTTTTCTTTTGATTCTTGGATGTTACGTAACAATAACCTGATTCTTGCTTTTGGATTGTTAAATAGTCAAACATTTTTGCAGTCTTGCTAGTGTTAAAAAAATAAATTAAATGATTCGAAAAATTGATTTCAGTTCAAGAATATAGTTTTTTTGGCAATGCTTGGTGGATTTATATTATCCCATTCAAATAAATGTGACAATCAATTTAATTCAAATAAATTTCAAAATCCTTTCAAGCATATTAAAATTTACATTTAAAAAAGATTTTTTAATTAACTTTTTTTCAATTAACATTAACGTACAATATAAATCCTCTCTTTAAATGATATTTGGGTATCAGTTTGAGAAAAAAATTTAAGAATTCTTTCCTACATAATTTATTCAAGAATTTCGTTAATGTATAAAGTACAAAATATTCATTTATATATTTATCATATATATAATACAAAAAAATTAAAACGAGTGTGTAATATATTTCAATAAGGGTCCATGAAAATTTGAAAAACATATTAAATCTAAATATAAACTATTTTCACCACCTTATCTATCCATATGAAAAAATCGATATCAAAATTTCACTGACAATGGATGTAATTTAAGACATAGCAAAAAAATGTATATGAAAAAGTATGAAAAAATATATGAAAAAGTATGAAAAAAAAAATGTATGGATCCATTCCTAAATAATTTATTTAAGAATTTTATTAATGCATATAGTACGAACTATCCATTTATATATATTTTATCATATGCGAGTTTATATGTTATATATACCCGTGTATGTTATATATGAGTGTCGTATATAACACAAAAAAATTAAAGCAAATATATAATGTATTACAATTAAGATTCATGAAAATTTACAAGATATATTAAATTTAAATATAAAATATTTTTACCACCTTATCTATCCGTATAAAAAAATCGATATCAAAATTTCACCGACAATGGATGTAATATAAGACATAGCAAAAACTTAAGAGAAAAAAAAATGGTAGAAGTTCAATCATCTCCGTCTGCTACTACCGACCTAATATTTCACTTTAATCTTCATTCTACTACAATTTAGGGTACAAAAGTCACTTTAATGGAACATGGGATCGATTTACTCTCAATATAACCTTCAAACAATAGCCAAGGGTATGAATTTATCGACAGGAAAAATCTTCAGCTAGCTCGAGATTCTATCAGATTTTGATAAGAGTTTCTGAGCGA
Source organism: Caerostris darwini (assembly GCA_021605075.1). Classification (NCBI taxonomy): domain Eukaryota; kingdom Metazoa; phylum Arthropoda; class Arachnida; order Araneae; family Araneidae; genus Caerostris; species Caerostris darwini. The sequence goes on from BPLQ01009487.1 coordinate 13,110, forward strand.
GAATACCTTGAAGGAACAGTTTGCCGAAAGTGTCCCGCTTTTTTTAATTGTCATAAGCATCAAATGGAGCAACTTTTTTTTTGTTTACTGCTTCTTAGTAATGTTAATAGACACCTTCAATCTCTGAACAACGATCGGTTATGTTTCTCTGCGTTGCAGTTGTTCTTTACGACTTGGAAGAAGTTGGAAAACATTCTTTTGTGTGAATCTTCGTGGCTAAAATAGTCTTTGAATCTCTAATGAATCACTGTAGATTAAAAAAAGGAACGCAGTATGCGAGAGGAACTGATGGAGAAGCTTCAAGAGAAGGAAAATGTTTTATTCGCCAAAACAGTGTAGTATTGATTCTTATATGTTACGCAGAAAAAAATTATTTTCACTCTGGTTCATTTTATATAGTGGGGCCTGTTGGCTGAGTGATTGGCGCCCTGGCGATAGGTGCCACAGGCTTAGGATTAGAGCCCCGGCTGTGCTATGGATGTTTGTAGTGATTTGGAATCCCCTTTAATTAGGTCGCGATCTAATATGACTATTACCACTACTGCTACACCCCACCACATCACTGTGCCTAAAGCTCAGTTCCCCTTTACAATTTAGGAATGGATTTGGAACCTTACTACAATTTAGATCCCTACCCTATAAAAAAGAACCATCTCCTGTCTTGAAATATGTCAGTAGGCAGACGGCATTGGCCAACCATGGGTCTGTGTTGAGCATTAGGGCGGAGGTTCAGTCCGCTGGCGGCTTTGTTGTAGACACTCAGAATACGAGGAGACTCGATGGTGTTTGTGATGTCCAGCATCTTGCCTCATTAGTCGTATTACCTGGAGGGAAAATTTCCGAGTTTTTTCTCATATGATACACAAATGCAGAATAGTTCCTCTAAAAATCAGGATAGTTCCTCCTTCTACTTCAGAAAAGAGCAGTGCCAACGGAACAAAGCCAAGGGAGCGAAGACTTCTACCTACTAGGCTCCATTACAACAGAAACCTCCCTCCTCCTTTCCCTCCTTCTATGAGAACACGCGGGTTCTTGGACTTGGTCTAAATGTTGCTGTCTACCAAATAGGATAAGAAAATGAAAAAATTTATTTCAATTCCTAAAAAAAAAATACATAGATTCTATTATAATAAATAAAGGAGATAAAAACTTAATACAGATGCATTTTTTACGATCCTATCTATACACATAAAAAAGTTATTATAAAAACTTTGCCGACAATAGATATAATTTAAGGATCGCAAAAAAAAAAGGGGTAAACGAAGATTATAGGACAAAGAAGTTCAGCTCTCTTCTTTCACTAGTTCTCAAATAATATTTCACTTTAATCTTCCTTCTAGAGCTATTTAGGGCACAAAAGTCGGCTTAATAAAGCATCGGATTGATTTACTTTTAATATGACCTTAAAACAATAGCCGGGGATAAGAAAAATATCACCAAAAAAAAAATCTTCAACTAGCTCTAGATTCCATCAAATCTTGATAAGAGAACCTGAGCGAGAATACCTTGAAGGCATGGTTTGCAAGAAAGTGTTCCACTTTTCTTTTTAATTGACATAAGCATCAAATGGGACAATTTTTTTTTCGCAATGTTAGAACACGCAGACGATCTGTGGCCAACAATCAGCTATATTCCGCTACTTTTCTCTTGTTCTTATATCACGGAAGAGTTGAAAAGCACTTTTTTTGTGCGTGTTTTAGTAGTTCTTCTTATTGCAGTAGTACATGGAAAGAAAAAACAGAATAAACTGGAAAAGGAGCGCATCGGATGAGAAAGCTTTTGGGAAAGGGAAAACGATGTACTCATCGTAATGGTTTTCTTTTGATTTCTTTTGATATTACGTAACAATAACTTGTTTCTGGATTGCTAAATAGTGACGAGTTTTCGCAATCTTGCCAGTGTTAAAAAAATAGAACGATTAGAAAAAATTCCCGAAAATTGAAACGGTAAATAAACATTATCTAACAAGTTGGGCAAAGGGTTTTTAATTATGATTAAATTTATTTCCCCCATTGGTTAAGAAACAAACAAAAAAACACTCATGTATTCTTTATAACCCATTTTTTTAACAAATAATAAAAACATTATTAAGTGTCCTCCTATGGTAGTATGCTGGTTGGGTAACCAGATTGTAACTGGATGGGGTTTGGATGAGATACTTGAGGCACGGCTGGAGAACTCACAGCTTTATTGACATCGCCTTACGCATACAATTACAGACAATATGTAACACATTTAAAACAGATAATTAAAGATTTATTGAAGGATTTCACTTCTATACACCCGATACTCGGCTACACGCAGGATACAGAAAACATACATCATCTCCAGGTGAAAGACTGTAGGCCATCACATACGGATGGTAGCGTTAAATATATTTCATCTCGGAATGAGAAACTGTAAACTAAACGTTTCTCAACAGAAGTAAGAAGTAATTGCGTGTCTGAAAGGATCCATTTGAAATCACGAATTCGATAATGACAGTCCTATCGAAATTTCAATAACAAATATTTTGTGCGATATTATTCAGTTGCATGCAATCTAACAGCTTTTATTATATCATTAAACTCAAAAAAAAACTTCTTTTTTATCGAATATAGATTGGATGAGATGCAGATTTTACTGGTGGTGATTAACCCACTAAATAACAAGACAATTTTTTTTAACCGAAAAAAATTTATTTATTTATCTTCCATCGTATATTTTATATTGACAACAATTCAGCATATCAGAAAAAAAATTAAATAAATAAGAAAATAATTCTCTCTTGAAACATGATAATTAAAAAATTACAGGATACTTGAAAAAGCAAATAATTAAGAAACACAGGATAATTGAAAAATCTTCGACGAAGTTTGAGGGTAATTGAAAAGAAAATAATCTAGAAACACAGGATAATTGAAAAATCTTCGACGAAGTTTGAGGGTACTTGAATCATGCTAATACTTGGGTAATTTTTAATTGCTGTTATCTAACTCTGCAGGAAAAAAAGGTTTGGCTTTGCTACAAAGGGGTTGAACATCGATTTGTTGGTTCGTGATGGGTGTTTCATTTATCTTCTGGCAATCGGAAAGTGTTTCTTGAGAAACGCTTAGTATTCAAGTCCATTCCTATCTACTATCTCTCGCTGGATCTAAATGTTGGAGCAAAATACATTTAGAGAGAACTTAAAAGATACATAAGTCAATTATGAAAACCCG
>BPLQ01009487.1:16409-37281 GCA_021605075.1 Caerostris darwini
CGAAGGCACACGGAATTAAAAGAGACATAAAAAAGACGTAAAACTAAACTGAAGAACCAACTATGTGTAACCAATAAAAGTGTATGAATGCTGACATGTGACTGCCATGAAATAGAGGCACCTAAATCAAAACACATTGAAGTACGATACACAAAAAGTGCAACAGCATTTTGAAAGAAATATAACTTTTTTCTGTTCACATCTTCTCTTGCCTTCCCTTCTGTAAAGATTACAAAACATCGTAAAAAACTGAAATACGTTTTAATTGAGAGAAAGTAAATGAATAAAGTAGGAATGTCGTATTAGCTCACAGCTGAATGAGATTCTGAATGAAAACGATTTCATCATCATCATCCTCAACTGTTATTGCCGATTAACTTATAAACAATTATAATTGATAAACTGGAGACAATAATTATTTATAATTATGTACTGTTAACTGGTGGTAGTAATTATTAATAATTATTTATAATTATGCTGTATTATCTTCTCAGTAATATCTGTGTGTGTCTTTCGTAAGTATAGTTCTTCAGAATCCTTGAGTGACCTTTACTTCTACGTGTTCTAAAGAGAAAATAGCTGTTTGGGTGTAATTAAATGAGTTTTAAAAAAGTCACATTTTAGCTTCTTGAATATATTATAGAATCCTTATTTATCCATTTATCTTCAAATAATAAAACTAACTAATTCCTGCACTGTAGTCCATATTGGACCAAGGCATCCCTAACAAATGACTCCAAAGTCGTTTGTGTCGAACTTTGGTTTCTAATTTAGGATCTTTAGGTTCTTTAGATCCTTTTCCACTTTATCAATCCATCTCTTTTCTGGCCTTCCCTCTTTCTTTGGCCCTGACACTTCCCCTTGAAAATCTTTTTTGTGTCTTTGTTATCGTCCATTCTCTCTATGTGTCCCAGCCATTGCATTCTCTTTGACTTTGTATAACTTATGATTTCCTTTTCTCCAAACAATTCTGCAATTCTTCTAATAATAAAAAGTACAATTTAAAATAATAAATAGTCGTAATTGTAATTGAACTTGTAGAATAAAATGCTTTTTTTCAATGTCTTTAGTTGCTTGCTTATAAATCTTTACTGTTTAGCCTTTTTCTTCGGAAAATATATTGTTTAATTATGCTATATTGGCATCATACGTGCGTTTTCGTGAGCAAAAACATATTTAAATTTAATGTACTTTAAAAATGGAATGTTAAATACAAATAGATGCAATTGTTCATTCTTTTAAATAATTATTTTTATTATTTGAAGATAAAGGGATAAATGTTGATGCTATAATAATATATTCACAAGAATAAAATGTGTATAGTTTGAATTAGAGAATTGGTCTTTTAAGTGCACTAAAACAAATATTTTCACTTTAGAACACGTAGAAGTAAAGACCACTGTAGGATTATAAAGAATGGATTTAAAAAATTGAATCTTACCTCTTATATATTATTCAATTGATTTATCTATTAATGTTCCATTTGTTAGTATTATATGAAATCTAAATGTAAAATCACAAGGTACCATTGGCTTATCCACATTTCTGGGTGTCTTAAACATTCAAATATTTTTAATAACTTTGCTTTAGAATTGGAAAGAATACAAAAAGCTACACATAAATTAAATTTCATATGTTTAAAATAGTAAGTTTACTATCTTCATTGTCAAGTATATAAGTGATATGTATATCTGATATACTAGGTATACAAGTGTGTTAGAATTTCGGATATTCTGCAACTTCATAAAATTTCCTATATAAAATTTTACTTCAAAAAACAAATCAAATTGACTTTTCAGAAGCCTTATGGTTTATCTGAGTACTTACTCGTAGATATGGATAAAATATTTATAAAACGAATATTTTTCTTCATGTAAGAAAAGCCTAGCCTATTGCATCGAGAAAAAAACAGAAGATAAAGTTAGATGTTTTACATCAACGATACTATCGTTTAAATGGAAAAAAAGAACCCGAGTATCTTCTTTTCCTCCGAAGGAAAGTAAAAAGAAAAACTTTTTTCGAATTTATTTCATGAAGATGTATTTCTTGCACGAGAGGCTTAGCAATCGAACGTATCAAATTTATTGCTTCGTTGATTTCTCGAAATGGAAATTCGAATTCATCGAAAAGTAAAAGCGATATAATCCCTGCTCTGACATTAATAAATGTCCTCCAGCCAAAAACTGTACACTTCTGGAACTGATGGCTTAATCATGTTAGCACGATTTTACTCTTCTTAAGAGGAAATCTGAATCTTGCTAAATACAACATAGATTTTTTTTTGAGAAACGAAATAACTTTTGGTAAAAAAGGAAAATGAATTGAAATATAAAAATGTATATTTTTTTATAGTGAATTTTCATCCCTAAAGTAGACTGAACAATATTTTGCTGAATATCATTATGTGTTGTATCATGTTAAAAAAATTATGTCAAATCTAGAAAGCATACATCATGCATTCCCAAATAAAGCTATAACTTTGAATTCAAAGTTGATAGATACTCCTTTCAAGACGTGTTGATCTTACGTTAGACTTTACACATTTTCTTTTTGCCCGTTAGACTTTGGAACCGATAATGGGAGAGGGAAAAAGAGAAAAGGGAGTGTGCAGAGACGAGTAAAGAGTTCCAGGCGGTACGAAGGATACAAAAAAATAATTGTCTTAAACGAACTGCTTTTAAGAGCATTCTGTAAATATTTGTTATATAATTGTGTTCTGTGTGTTATGTGTTGCAGTTGTGCAGTGCTGTCTTAGCCAATTTTAATAAATATGACAGCTAAAAGTTTCAAATCATCATCTAAAGAAATAATTGTTTTACAATATAATAATACTGAATCAAGACCACACATATATATAGGGCCCTAACTTTTACTTAGCCTTACTCGCATCACAGTGGTAAAATGTGGAGCTAGAGTGTAGGAAGGGTCATATTCGTCTATTACAGTTACAGCTTTCAAAACCCAGGAAATTCTAAAGCGTTTAAAACAGTTTATTTCTATACCAATATTTTAAGTCTTCAAATGAATTTTTTGTACTCAAACATTATTAAATATATCTTTAATTTTAGCATTTTTTTACAAATATTTTATTTATATTTCACATTTAAAAAAACTGTAGAAGGAAAACTTATTCTCTACAATAAAAAAAAATAAATGGCACAACATATTTCTTCCGATATCGCTCCTATCTCAGACAAACATCAAAATTTCCATACAAAATAAATAAACACGCTGTACAAAGTATGCGCTGTAACTGATTATTTACACACAAGAGCCAAAACATTATGACCCCCTGTCAATAACGAGTTGTCCCACCTTTGGCGCAACACAGCTTCAACCCGCCTTGGCATGGATTAATACCACCACTTAATACTAGTTAAATACCACTTTCACCTGATCACGTGCTTTCCACGTCATCCAGGCGAATACATTGCAAAATGTAGGGGTTGTCATAATGTTTTGGCTCTTGAGTGTATGTACACAGCAAACATACTACTCGCCGCACCTATACTTTATTTGATGGCAACAGAAGCAGTTTATCATTTCCTTGTGAACTAAGATCTTTAAACTTTCCAGAAATCTGGGAGCAGAATAATTCCTGCGTGTTTACACAAATGTCAGAGCCATTCAAAAATGCATTAGGCGGAAAAAGGGGCAGCGCACTATTTGCATTCACTCAGGGACAGGGAGTTTTCAAAGCTCTGAAGAGAAATAGAATTCCAAGCCGTTGCCAGATTCCTCCACCGAAAATTACTGAAAAACGTGGACAGTTCAACAGATGGTGACGATGTATCAGGAGTATATATCTCTAGTAGAAATAAATAAACTGAAACGGTCACAGCGGATAAAATATTTTTCACTCGAAAACTGGTTGTTGGAATCTTCTACAACAAGTAAGATGGTTTTTAAATTTTGGCAACGCTGCTGGAACAAATGGATTGTCATCGCTGTGTTCTTTTCGCTTTTTGAAAAATAAAAATGGCATCGTGTAGAAGAATGTGTTTCCACGTGAAATAAGAAAAAGATATTGAACAAAATCATTTGCAAGCTTTAAGCAATGAATTTATGATTATAAAATAGAATTAATCAAAACGAATAAGTTAACAAATTAAATGTGAATAATAACTTAATGAATAAAGTAAAATTGTGGGTAGAAAAAAACCACAAAAATAATGATAACTTTATTTTTTTTTTTTATAAATATTTATAAAAGGGAAACAGCATGTTATTTTTTATTTTCTTGTTAAGCATTATTTTTTTAACTACCATTAAATCTTTAATAATTGTATACTTTTTTTTCAACCCTAATCCTTTGCCTTTGATATTTAATATTAATCAAAAAGTAGTAAATTAATTAATTTGAACATCTTGGAATAAATTAACAAATTATAATGTGAATAATAACTTAATGAACAAACTAAAATTGTTGATAGAAAAAACAAATTGTTTGTAATGATATAATTTATATATTTTATGTTCTTTTAAAAGGTTCGAAATACATTAAAATTTCTACAAAAAAAAAATTTTTTTCTGTTTAAAAATTGATAAAAATTAAAATTATTTAAAACTATTTCAAGTAACATTATGTAGTAAACATTATGTCATTAAATTATGTAGTAATACTTATTTAAAGACTACTTTATTTAATCGACTTATATATTGACCTATTTAAAATAATTTGATCAAGACTGCATCAGAGAAAATGATTCTGAACATATTTCAGTCTTCGCCTAAATAGTTTTGCTTATAACAATAAATAAAATCTATAAGAAAATACACTTCATCTTTATTGCTATGACTATAATAAGGATTCCTTCAGAAAAAATAATATTTTATTATAAATAAAATATTACTTTTTTCATATGGTAAATTTAGAGTAATAAGCCCCCCATGCTATATACTGAATATCAACAAATCTGCAATAGATCCATCATTACAGCGCCAATTAATATAAAGTCAAATGGCACAATTTAATTTTTTTTTTACATTTACCTTTATAATTTTTATGCATTTTTCAAATTTTGTAGATCTTGCAATTTCTAGAAAAAAAGAACTTCAAAATACTTTTAAATATTTTATGACTAAAGCGATCCTGGTGGTTAAAACAAGAACAAAACGCTTTTGAGTTCGCCTTCTGAACCAAAAGTGAAGTTCGAATTTTGACTAGTAATATCCCAAAAGCTTCCACATCGAAAATTTCGTACGCAGGAAAATCTTTCCAATCGACTAGAACAGAGGAGGGAAATACAAACATTCTCCTCCAAATACGAACCTTTGTGTGTGTTTGTTTTAAATTGTGGTAAGAGAAAAAAAAAGTTATGCAATATCCCTTGATGATCCCTTGGTAGCAATGAATCCTCTGCTAACCTAATGCTGCAGTGATTAATGTTTTGTCGACTTTTGGCCCAGCGGCAACGGGGCAGTTAGCCTGCAGGAGAACCAAGATTCAAATCCTCTGGCTGCAATGTTATAGTCATTGCTTTCAGAAACATGTACATTAAATAGCGAGTATGACATTGTGTGCAAAACATCTCGTATCGATTCTGGTAGGAGATTTCTGGGTTTTCTTCCATATGGTATGGATATTATAGGTAAATTGCATATTTTTCCTAAAAATTCTTTCTGAAGACATTGTTCTCCCCTCAACACACATAGGTGGTCTGTTCATGGCATTCGATGCTGTGATACCATGATCCATGAATCATGATGTCATGATGCAATGTCCAATGACGTTTCCCGCTCAACATTCTATATGGCAGGGAAGAGTACATAACCCTAAGTGTGGAAGTGAGGTGTAGGGAGAAAAAGTGGTAGATGACCTCTGGTCAAATTACTGGTATTTGATAACATCAACAATTTAAAAACATCATCTTAAAAACAACTTAGCCTTCTCTCTTCATTTATATATATATATATATATATATATATATATATATATATATATGTATATTTATATGTGTGTATGTATGTATGTATATATATATATGTGTGTGTGTGTGTGTGTGTAAAGGAATTTCGAAATTAAAAGTCATACACTAAATATATTTCTAGTTGGAATTTTATAATTATTTTTTACTTAAAAAGATTAGTTCGACATCATTACTAATTTATGGTTAAGACTTTTTTTTACATGTTGACAGTTACACGTTTTAAGATTTTTGTCCATTCTAACTGGATTGTATAATAGTAAAGAAAATTTTAAGCATTCTTCAAATGTTTTCTGGAAACTTCTTAAATCACTCATTAATTAAAGGAAAAAGATTTTAAGCCATAATTATAAGAATAGATTTGATGATGTCCTAACTAAATAATATATTTGTACTTAATATGTAGATTAATACGAAAACTTTAACTTAAAATATCTAATTAAAATATGATCGTTAACATCAATAATATCATTAATAATACTCGTGTTCATCAAAATATCTTTTATTATCTTAAGTATAAGACATTAAATTATCATTATCTTTGAAATTTATTATAAAACTTCATATGGATGAATATACTTTTACGTTAAACACAAAATTTCAAAAATATTCTAGACTAACTTGTAAAGAATGTTCTTCCAAGTTTTATCCTCCAAAGGAATTTCTCACCAACTCTAGAAAAATTCCAGGCATCTTAATAAAGGAAACAGTTTCCCAGTTTTCTCACCAATATAATTAAATACAACTTAATCTTGAAGAGTACCAGAGACCTCCTTCTACGAGATCTGCTTTAAGTGACTTTTCATTTGTTCGAAGTCAGATATCTTTTTCAACTAACAACGTTCATTGCCTCGATGAAATCCACTGGGTATAATTAACATTTATATTCCCACTAAGCCCTGGCTTTTTTAAAAATTCTGTCTCATATAATTTAGCTCTTTTCAGCATTTGTTCTTGAGAATTGCTGTTATCGTATTGCTTTTAGCAATGGTAATACTCATCTTTAATACTTACTTCCATGATATACCACAAAATAAAGGCTTAGGCAGGCTTTTATTTTTACGTTGTGACACTAATTAAGAATTAATTGCATATTTCTACTGTTTTATTGAGGGTTTAATTTCATTAAGTATAAAAATTTACAGCTAATATTTATTGTTAGAATTCATTGATCATCTTCCCAATATCACTTACTCATTATATCCTATAATAATAGTAGCAGTTGATGAATTTAATTTAAGCCATAATAATAATCGTAAAAGAAAACCGATGCAGACAGCAACATTTATTACGAAAAACTAATTTAAATTAAAAATATTATGATAATTTTTATTTTGATTGTTTGTGTAGTTTTGATCAATGTGAATATAATGCTTAACTTCCTTCAACTTTTCTGTAAATATTACTCCCTTTGTCCAATAATAATAGTAATAATTTATGAATTTATTTTCTCTCATAACAATAGTCATAAAAGAAAATAATTATATAGCGACGCATTTGTTATCCAAAAACTTGTTTAAATAAAAAATATTATAGTAATTTTTATTTTGAGAGTTTAGGTAGTTTTCATCAATGTGAATATAATCTTTAACGTCCATAAACATTCCTGTAAATATTACTTCCTTTGACCAATAATAATAGTAACAATTTATGAATTTAATTTCTCCCATAATATTAGTCATAAAAGAAAATAAATATAAAACACAACATTTATTATCAAAAAACTAATTTACATTAAAACCATTATCATAATTTTTTTATTTTGAGTGTTTAAATAATTTTCATCAATGTGAATATAATCCTTAACATTCATAAGCTTTCCTGTAAATATTATTCCATTTGTCCCATAATAATAGTAGCAGCTGAGGAATTTAACTTCGTCCATAATAGCAGTCGTTATTGAAAATAAATATAAAACGCAACATTTATTTTCAAAAAACTAATTTATGTTAAAAACATTATTATAATATTTGTTTTGAGTATTTACAAATTTTCATCAACGTGAATATAATCTTGAATATTCATAAACTTTCCTATAAATATTACCCAATTATATTAGTAGCGCTTGTTGAATTTAATTTCTACCGTAATAATAGACTTAAAAATACAAAACGCAACATTTATTTCCAAGAAACTAATTTAAATTAAAAATATTATCGCAATTTTTACTTTGAGTGTTTAGATAATTAAGGTCCTTAATATAAGATAGATAGATAATTAAGGTGCTTAAGGTCCATATACATTCCTATAAATATTAATCCATAATAATTGTAGCAGTTGATGAATTTACCTTCTCCCATAAAAATTGTAGTAAACGAAAATAAATATAGAACGCAACATTTATTATCAAAAAAATAATTTAAAATAAAAATATTATTATAATTTCTATTTTGAGTCTTTAGATAATTTTCATCAATGTGAATATAATTCTTAACGTCCATAACTTTTCCGTCAGACAATATGTTTGACAATTTACAAATATCTGAGTGAAATTTCAAGTTTCTTCTGTAAGAAATGGTTTGATTATGTTTTAAACTCTATTTATGCATTTTCCTTTTTTCAATATTCGGAATAATGTAGATGTGGACACTTCAATGGCGTGAGCTGCTGACCTTTTGGTGCCGCTTCTGTCAAGATGATTATTTCTAAGTTTTTCTTCATGATTGCATTTACGTCCACAGTTTTATTTTTTCAAAGAATCCACATTAGCATAAGATTCACCTCGACAATTATTTTCTAAATCACTTTTCCAAAGCACTTGATAGCGTAATTCTGTTACTCCTAAATTTTTTTGCAGTTAATACAAATGTACCATTCTGAAACTTTTCGTTTTTCTTTTGATGCATTAAGATCTGGACAATCGCAACTCGATCTTTGCTTGAAACCTCTCTTTAATTTTCATTTTATTTTTACAATAGGTTGATTTTCATTTGAAATAAAACAATTGATTTCGTTCAGCAGATGAAATTTAAAAAGTAATTACAGACGTCGCCGGTCTCGGTCGTTAAGTGCAGGCGGTCGACCACTGCGCTGTCCATGGTGGGATGTTATGCCTGAAATTTCATACTCTCGGCACACTCTTGACACAGTGGATCTGGGAATGTTGAATTCCCTAACGATTTCCGAAATGGCATGACCCATGCGTCTAGCTCCAACTAACATTCCGCGTTCAAAGTCTGTTAATTCCCGTCGTGCGGTCATCATCACGTCAAAACCTCTTCACATGAATAACTTGAACAGAAATGAAAGCTCTGCGAAAGCACTGCGCATTTATACCTGTTCTACGCGATACTACAGCCATCTGAAAATTTGTATATTGCTATCCCATGACTTTTGTCACTTCAGTGTATAATATGTATGTGAAATAAAAATAAAATATAAAATAATAAAAATATATATATTAAGTAAAATACGAAATGTAAATGTGCGTCTGTTATCCTTAAACGTTCTACGATAAAGCAATACCCTCTCTTAAATAACTGCTTGTGATTTGTTTGTGGAATAAGTAATTGGAACATTGGAACCCACCCATTTATAAAAAAAAGCATTCGTAATCGATTATTTCAATTTGGTCTTCGTGATTTCGATAGTAGACTAAAATTCTGTGTAATACGTATTAATTTCTAAGTCAAGAAGATTATTTTATTAATTAAAAATGAGTTCATTCCAAAAATTAAATCGAAGTTCCATTGTCTATTAATTTTCTACAATTTTTAAATATACAATAAATTAACAAAAATTTGAAATATCAAAGAGCCATTTTTAAAAAATGTGAAATAGGTCGAATAAATTCTATTAATTATGATGTAAGTCAAATTTTTGCTTCAGTTTATAATTCTTCATTAATTGGAATAATACTGTTGCCTTCATCAAAATGCATTTTTTATTCATACGCATCTATATTTATGATTATTATGACGCTTTTAAAGAAATGAAAAAAAGGGGTTCTCGGTTATCGACAATCGATTCCTAATTTCTAAAACTTAAGGTATTGATTTTTGTTTCGAAGAAAAGTTCTACCTTTCTTGTTCGCTGATAACTTGAGGTTAACTCAATTGGATCCGAACCTTCTCCCAACTTCTATCTTTTGAAAAGCGAGTTCTGGTGTAGCATGTAATTTGCGAGTTACGTCGAAATGAAATGTCTCAGAAAAACATCATCAATTACACTTCTATTTTTCAAAGTAACTCTGGTAAAAGTACTGCAGAAGGAATAATCTTCCTTTTCGAGTCTTTTTATTTCTGCTTTTTCTTTGTACCTATCTAAAAAGTAGGCAGCAACGTTACCCACAGTTTATCCTCTAAGTGCCTATATCCCGGCATATATCCATTACTAACTCTCTCAACTCCAACCATCAAGTATAGAAGATAGTAAAGAAGAAGAAGTAGAAGAAGAAAGAAAAACAAGATTGTCCTTATTTGTCGTTCCATTCATCAATTTTATCCTCGTTGCTGTGTGCTGAATGGCTAGTATGCCTGGTACTGGTGTACGTTTGTCAAACGAATGGAGAAAAAGCACAAATCTATGCTTTCTTAACGGTAGCCGTGGACGGAAAGACGATATTAATGGCCTGTGGATTTGGCATTTGATAGATGTTGAGCTCGGAATGGGGCGCTTAAAATACGGACCGAAATTGTTTTATGTTTAAGGCTCATATATCATAAAGGTAAAGGCACAATGGCCGTATACATCTTTCCTGACGAGAAGTCTGAAATATTGTGAGTAATATTCCATTTAGAACTGAGATAGCCCCCCTTTTTGCTTTGAAGAATTGAACGAAAGCAACAATGCCATTCCGGTTTTTAGAAAAATAAATGGATGAAAAAAGGAAGATAATCGAATTTTAAGAATGTCATTTATCAAAATCTCATTACCTCAATTACCATTGTTAGGTTTTATCCTACATTTATTTATAATAATTTTTTAAAACAGTTAAATATCCATTTATATAATAATAGCAATATTCGACGATTATTAAAGATGGCCTCAATATATTGAAAAAACGAAGTAATTTTTTAAAGTTAATAGGATAAAAAAGTATATAAATTTATTTAAAATTTATTTTAGAAGTCGAAAATAGACTTGGAATAGTCAATTTGTTTTTCATAATTTAATACATTCATAATTTAGTCCGATGAAATTGCCTTTGTTTAGTGTACTGAAACTAGAAACAATGTAAATATTGAGTTTCAAATATTAATTAAATTCCAATAAAATTTTTAACGTCTATCATAATTAATCCATATAAGTATCATAATCAATCTTAGTAAAATTTAGGGCCTAATATGCCATGGTCTTGATTCAATGTTGTTCGTGGATACAAAAATTGTTTCTCGAAATAAAAACACAATGTTTAGTTGACATATATATTACAATTTTCTAATACAGCCCTGCAAAACAGCAACACATAACACACAAAACACAATTATAAATCAAATATTTACAAACTCATCTTAAAATCCACTTCGTTTAAGGGTCTTTCCACCCTCCGTACTTCCTGGATCCCTTCACTCGAATCTGCACATTGGCTTTTCTCTTTTTCCCTCTCCCAAAATTGGCGAGAAAAAAAAACATGCTAAAGCCAACAACAAAAATGTCTGAAACAAAAATGTCTGGATTCATTCCTACATAATTTATTTAAGAATTTTATTAATGCATAAAATACGAAATATCCATTTATATATTTTATCATATGCGAGTTTATATGTTATATATATTCGTATTTGTTATATACGAGTATCGTATATAACAGAAAAAAAATTAACGAGAATATGTAATATATTACAATTAAGATTCAGGAAACTTGAAAAGATATATTAAATTTAAATATAAAATATTCTTACCACCTTATCTATCCATATAAAAAGATCGATATCAAAGTTTCGCTGACAATGGATGTAATTTAAGACACGGCAAAAACTAGGAGGAAAAAAAAAATTGTAGAAATTCCATCATCTGCTTCTGCTACTACCCACCTAATATTTCACTTTAATCTTCGGTCAAGTGCAATTTAGGGTACAAAAGTCACTTTAATGGAACATCGGATCGATTTACTCTCAAAATGACCTTCAAACAAAAGCCAGGGGTATGAATTTACCGACAGGAAAAATCTTCAGCTCGCTCGAGATTCTATCAGATTTTGATAAGAGTTTCTGAGCGAGAATACCTTGAAGGCACAGTTTGCCAAAAGTGTCCTGCTTTTTTTTTAATTGACATAAGCATCAAATGGAGCAACTTTTTTTGTAACTAGTTCTTAGTAATGTTAGTACACACCTTCAATCTCTGAGCAGCAATAGGTTATATTTCGCTGTTTTTCTGCTGTTCTTTACGACTTGGAAGAAGTTGGAAAACATTCTGTTGTGTGAAACTTCGTAGTTCTTACTGCAGATTAAAAAAAAAAAAAAAAAGACAAAAGCCGGCGGGATCGGAGGAAAAATAACAAGGAGAAGGAAAATGTTTTATTCGCCAAAAAAGTTTCGTATTGCAGATGCTACGCAAAAAAAATTGATTTAGATTCTAGTTTTTTTTATATAGTGGAGCTTGATGTCAGAGTAACTAGCGATCTGGCGTTCGGTGTCGCAGGCTTCCAGTTTGGTTCCTACATTTGAAGGAACCAATGGATGGATGGATGTTTGTAGTGATTGGGAATCCCTTTTAAATTGTAGGTCCCGGTCTAATATGATGTTGAGAGTACGACTGGCAACCCTACCATATAAAAAGGAAACCATATCCTGTCTCGAAATATGCCAATAGGCAGACGGCCTTGGCTCATTTTGGGCTGTAGTGATGGTTAGTTAGTTAGTTTTATTAGTTAATTAAAGTTAGAGAGTTTTCGCAACCTCTCTAACTTTAAGAAAATATCAGAAAGTTACCTGTGTCAACCAATTTGAAGAGGTCGTTGTCTAACAAAGGCAGGGATCCCGTAAATATGTTTTAACATAAATATTCGTCGTTAGTTGTGGAAACAGATAATAATTCCTAAACTTTTCAATATTATGTTCCCTATTATATATTATATTTCCATCCCAGATATAAATGTAGTATAAGCATAACTGGGGTCTAATTGCAGAACGACTAGGTATCTAGAGCTCAGTGCCACAGCCTTCGGGTGTGAGTTATGGCTCTGCTATGGATGTTTTAGTGGTTCAGAATCCACTTTAAACCTTAAGTCCCAGTCTAATATGACTGTAGAGTATCTGGAGTAGGGCTGACATCAATACCCCGTCAAAAGAGAAACTTCTTCTGTCTCGAAATCTGTCAGTAGACAGATGTCTTTGACCCACCTGTTTTACCAATGAAGAAGATAAGTATAAAATATAAAAAAAAAAGATAAAGAAAATAATATAAATAACTTGAACGCTAAATATTGGCTTTTATTGTTAAACACTTTGTTAATGTTTTAAAACATAAGCAACATATTGCTGAAAAATTGTCATTGGTTATTTTATTGCAATTATAAACAAATTAATTTTTGGCTTATTTAATACATCGAATTCTTTCAAACTCTGTAAAAAGTTAATAATAAGCTCTGTAAAAATTTTAAATTTGTAATAAATATTACAAATTTATTCCATATAACTTGTAATTTAAATCATTATAAATTGTAATTTATATAATTTTCAATGAAGTTTACAATAATAAATTTCCAAAATAATTGATGATGTCCTAGATTATTTCAAATACATGGTCATCTTATATACTTAGCAAATTCAGAATTTTTTATTTCAATCTTCTCTTATTAAAATTATTTAAGAGTTTTATTTATGTATAAAAAGTTACTTTTCAGTAAATAACAATTATTTGTATTTAATTTTAAAAATATACGTATATCGTATTATAATAAATAAAGGAGATAAAAAGTTAATACAACGCATTTTTTACGATCTTATCTATACATAAAAAAAAGTTAATATGAAAACTTTGCTAACAATGGATATAATTTAAGGATCGCGAAAAAATAGATAAACAAAGAAGTTCAGCTCTCTTCTTCCTCTTCAGGCCAAATAATATTTCACTTTAATCTTCCTTCTAGTGCTATTTAGGGCACAAAGTCGGCTTAATAAAGCATCCGATCGATTTCCTCTTAATATGACCTCCAAACAATAGCCAGGGATAAAAATACATCGCCAGAAGAAAATTTTCTGTTATCTGGAGAATCCATCAAATTTTGATAAGAGAACCTGAACGAAAATACCTTGAAAGCACAGTTTGCAGAAAGTGTTCCACTTTTCTTTCTAATTGACATAAGGATCAAACGGAACAACAATATTTTTTCGCTTTTTTTTCGCAATGTTGGAACACGCAGACGATCTGTGGCCAACAATCATCCATATTCCGCTACTTTTCTGTTGTTCTTATACCACGGAAAAGTTGAACAGCACTTTTTTTACGTGTGTTTTAATAGTTCTTCTTACCGTAGTACATAGAATGAAAGAACAGAATAAACTGGAAAAGAATCGCATCGGATGTGAATGCTTTAGGAAAGGAAAAACGATGCATCGATCTTTTGATTTCTAGATGTTACGTAACAATAACCTGATTCTTGATTTTGGAATGTTAAATAGAGAAGAGTTTTCGCAATCTTGCTAATGTTAAAAAAAGTAAATAAGAGGATTAGAAAAATTCCGGCAAATTTAGAAGAAAACTAAATATTACCTAACAAGTTGGGCAAAGGTTTTTTAATTATGATTAAATTTATATTCACCATTGGGTAAGAAACAAACAGAAATTATGCATTCTTTATAACCATTTTTTAACAAATAATGAAAAAATTTATAAAGAGTCCTCCTTATGTAGTGTGCAGGTTAGGAAACCTGATTGTAACTGGATTTGGTTTGGTTGAGATACTTGATTCAAGATTGGAGAACTAACAGCTTTATTGACAACGTCATACACATACAATTACAGGCAATATGTAACACATTTAATTAGAAATAATTAAAAATGTATTAAAGAATTTCACTTCTAAGCCGAAAACCGATACTCGGCCATGCGCAGGATGCGTAAAATATACTTCCTCACAGGGTGAGTATCTGTAGGCCAAAATATAAGCAGAGTTACGTTAAATATATTTATTTTCGTGATGAGAAACTGTAAAATAAACGTTTCTCAACAGAAGCTCATGGTTGCCTATACTTCCACTCGGGTGAGTGTTTGGAGTCCAACTGACCATTTCTCCTGAACGCCACAGGAGGCGCTCTTTCCAGTGTGTATGAGGAGGCAGGGTTACACGGGTTTTAATTTATACGTATTAAAATTATTTAACAGTTTTATTTATGTACAAAAATTTATTTTTCAATAAATATCAATTAATTGTATTTACTTTTTTAAAAAATCTAGGATCATTTTATAATAAAAAAAGGGGATAAAAATTTAATACAACGCCGTTTTCAAGATCATATCCATACTCATAAAAATAGTTAACATGAAAACTATTCTGACAATGAGTATAATTTAAGGATCGCAAAAAAAAAAAATGTGTAAACAAAGACTATAAGGCAAAGAA
Source organism: Caerostris darwini (assembly GCA_021605075.1). Taxonomy (NCBI): domain Eukaryota; kingdom Metazoa; phylum Arthropoda; class Arachnida; order Araneae; family Araneidae; genus Caerostris; species Caerostris darwini. The sequence goes on from BPLQ01009487.1 coordinate 31,842, forward strand.
GTACAACTCCCTAACTTTCGCTGGTGCCCAAGTAATACTTCACATTAATCTTCCTTCTAGTGCTATTTAGGGTACATAAGTCGGCTTAATAAGACATCGGATCGATATACTCTTACCATTTCAAACAATAGATTGGGATAAGAATATATCGCCCAAAAAACTTCTTCAGCTAGATCGAGATTCTATCAAATTTTGATAAGAGAACCTGAGCAAAAATAGCTTGAAGGCACAGTTTGCAAGATAGTGTTCCACTTTTCTTTCTAATTGACATAGGCATCAAATGGAACAACATTTTTTTTCGCAATGTTAGAACACGTAGACGATCTGTGGCCGACAATCAGCCATATTCCGCTACTTTTCTGTTGTCTTGGAAAAGTTGAAAAGCACTTTTTTGCGAGTGTTTTGGTAGTGCTTCTCATTGTAGTACATGGAAAGAAAGAACAGAATAAACTAGAATAGAAGCGAATCGGAAGAAAAAGCTTTTGGCAAAAGGAAAAGGATATGCTCATCGAAAAGGTTTTCTTTTGATTCTTGGATGTTATGTAACATAAACCTGATTCGTGATTCTAAATTGCTAAATAGTCAAGCGTTTTTGTAGTTTTTCCAATGTTATAATAATAAGATTTGAAAAAATTCCGGAAAATCGAGAAGAAAAATAAATATTATCTAACAAGTTCGCCAAAGAGTTTTTAATTAAGATTAAGTTTATATTTACCATTGGTTAAGAGAGAAACGAAAACAACTCATACTTGAAGCAAGGTTGGTGAGCTCAGAGCTTTATTGACAACGACATACATACACTCAAGAGCCAGAACATTATGACCACCTGTCAATAACAAGTTGGCCCACCTTTGGCGCGCAACACAGCTACTACCCGCCTCGGCATGGATTAATACCACCACTTAATACCAGTTAAATACCACTTTCACCTGATCACATGCCTTCCACGTCATCCAGGCGAGTTCATTGCAAAATGTAGGGGTGGTCATAATGTTGTGGCTCTGGAGTGTATATTATTACAGACAATATGTAACCTATTTAAAGAGAGATAACTAAAGATTTTTTGAAGGATTTCACCTCTAAGCTGAAATCTGATACTCGACTACACGCAGGATGCCGGATGTATAGTTCATCTCCGGATGAGTGTCTGTAGGCCAACACATACGCAGGGTTGCGTTAAATGTTAAATATATTTCATCTCGATATGAGAAACTGTAAGCTAAATGTTTCTCAAAAGATGGTCTCATGGTTGCCTGTACTTCCGCTCGGGTGAGTGTCTGGAGTCCAACTGACCATTTCTCCTGAACGCCACAGGAGGCGCTCTTGGCAATGTGTAGGACCAAGCATGGTTATACGGATTTCAATTCTTACGTAGTAAAATTATTGAAGAGTTTTATTTATGTGCCAAAATTTACTTTTCAGTAAATAGCAACTAATTGTATTTAATTTTTTAAAAAAATGTAACACCCTATTATAATAAATAAAGGAGATAAAAATTTAATACAACACATTTTTTACGGTCCTATCTATGCACGTAAAAAAAGTTAATAGGAAAACTTTACTGACAATGGATATAATTTAAGGATCGCAAAAAAAATGCTTAAACAAAGATTGTAGGACAAAGAAGTTCAGCTCTCTTTTTCCGCTACTGTGCTATTTTTTGTCCAAATGATATTTCGCTTTAATATTCCTTCTAGTGAAATTTAGGGTACAAAAGTCAGCTTAATAAAGCATCGGATCGATTTACTCTTAATAGGACCTTTAAACAATAGTAAGGGATAAAAATATATCGCCAGAAAAAATGTATCTTCATCTATCTCGAGATTCCATCAAATTTTGATAAAAGGGCCTGAGCGAGAATACCTAGAAGGCACAGTTTGCAGAAAGTGTTCCACTTTTCTTTCTAATTGACACAAGCATCGAATGGAACAACTTTTTTTTCGCAATATTAGAACACGCAGACGATCTGTGGCCGACCATCAGCCATATTCCGCTACTTTTCCGCTGTTCTTACATCACGGAAAAGTTGAAAAGCACTGTTTTGTACGTGTTTTAGTAGTTCTTTTTATTGTAGTACATGGAAAGAAAGAACAGAATAAACTGGAAAAGAAGCGGATCGGATGAGAAAGCTCTGGGAAAGAGAAAAAGATGTACTCATCGAAAAGATTTTCTTTTGATTCTTAGATGTTACGTAACAGTAGCCTGATTCTTGATTCTGGATTGTTAAATAGTGAAGAGATTTCGCAATCGTTCCAATGTTAAAAAAATAGCAGGGTTCGTAAAACTTCAGAGGATTGTGAAGAAAAATAAACATAATATACCTAACAAGAAATTTGGGAAAATGAGGGTTTTTTAATTATGATTAAGCAGTTTCAAATTCATGTTTGGTTAAAACAAACCGTTTATATTCTTTATAAACATTTTTTAAATAAAAAAAAAATTACAAAATCCTCACCCATTGAATTGCCGGGTTGAGCATTACCATATTGTAATTCAAATTGGGTGTATTTGAGTTTTAAAGATACTTGAGGCTCAGTTGGAGAATTAACAGATTTATTAAGTGCACTTTGGACAAAACACCTCACACACAAATAGAGACGATATTTAACACATTTAAAGAGTTACAATTGGAGATTCGTAAATTTATTCCCCTTCTAAGACAAAACCCAATACAGGCTACGCACAGGATGCTCAAAATAATATTTCAAATACGCATGGTTACGTTTTAATAGATTTTACAGTGAAAGATTCGTGGAAGGATTCCCCCTGAGCGTATATTTTATGTATATGCCTGATATGCACAGGATTTGAAAATTTCTTAAGACTTCGTTTTTGAGTTTTCTGTAGGTCAATAAGAGTTTTCTTCTGTAACTTTAATGAAAAAATTTTATTCATATTTTAATATTTTTTTAAAAACTGAATTTCTTTCTCTTATATTTCTATTTTTGTAAATGTGAGGAAGTCAGATATGATGAATAAATTATGAAACAAATAAATTTTTCTTAAAAAAAAAAAAAAACACTTGCTTTGACATTTTTTTTAATACGTCTATGGTTTATCTTAATCTTAACGTGCTAGTTTCTATAATTCAACTCACAAATTTCAAAGATTTTAATTAGTTCCAAAAATTTTGAATGATTTATTTCGTTAAAGTACTTCCAGCGCATCAAATTAACAGTAGACTGATTAAGAAAGAACAATAACCTTTTTTTTTTTTATTCAGCAGAAATATTTAAAAAAAACATAACAATCAAATGAGTCGTAAATTGTTTGATTTTCAATGTAACTTTAACAGTGAACAACCTTTATTGTTCGCTTTTTTTTTTTTCTTTTGTTATTTCTAATTTCTGCAGCTTTTTGTTCAAAATTTTTGAAGATGATCAAAAAAACTTTTCTTTTTTTTTTTTCTTTTTTCTGCAAGTGACTTTCGCTGAATGCCCACTTTTTTCTCACATCGACAGATCATTAAAAAGAAATCAGCTTTTAAAACCGGTCACCCGTTATCGGTATGAAGTTGGAGCTTTTAGCGACCTGCACCTCAATCTCTGGGCAAAGCACATTTGCGCAGCTGGGTCTTCGGAACGTCTCATTACCTTCCGCCTGAATGTAAAGTCGCGTCTATCTTTTGAATGGTCCGTCTTTGTGCCACTTTTCCGTCTCCGTACAGCTCCACATTTTTGAAGATTTTTGCAAAGAAAGGACAAAGCAAAAACAAAGTGTGACGATATTAATTAGCCATTTTTATCGAAGGCATTCTTTTATGTTTATGTACCATTGAATAACGCTGTTAATTTCATCCAAATTAGATTCGCTAATTTCCACCAGAACTTCACAATAAAAAAACAAAAAGAAAAATCGTAATTATATATTTCCTGTATAAAAAAAAACAGATATATTATTTTTTTAATGGCAACATTTTAAATGAATGCTGTACTGTGCAGGTTAGGCAAACAGATTTTACTGGGTGTGGTTGGGTTGAGATACCTGAGGCGCAGGCTAGAAAAATCACAGCTTTATTTACACACGCACAAACGCAGCCCACATACAATTACAGACTATATGTAGCCCATTTAAAGACAACAAAAGAGAGAAGACTCCACTTCTAAACCGGAAACCTGATACTCAGGTATGCGGGGGAAGCTCGTAGTACAATTCCTCTCCGGGTGAGTGTCTGTGAGTCAACTGTTACTCAGGGTTAGTTTAAATGTCTTTCCTCTTGGAGTGAGAGGCTGTAAACTAAACGTTTCTCAACAGAAGAAGCATGTTGCGCTGTACTTACTTCCTCGCGGAGAGAGTCTGGAGTCCAACTGACCATTTCTCCTGAACGCCACATGGGGCTCTCTTGCCAGTGTGTAGGAGGAAGCACAGTTATTCTTACAAATAAAAATATTTTTAATGTACTTCAAAATTATACTGTATTTATTATTATAATGTACTGATTTAAATTATACTGTACAAAATTTATTATACTGTATAAAATAATTTAATTATTAATTACTGTAAAAAAAATAGCAAAGCAATAAAGTAATCAGGTTTCATAAAGAAAATTATTCATTATGTAATTTTGGTTACTATTTAATTACTGTAGTGTAACTATTGTTTTTAACTGTGAATATTAGTATTTATTAAAATAATAAATAAAAGGAAAAATCTTCACATTTTTTCTCTGGTAATCGTTAGAAGGACAGTATTTATGAATAAAATATTTACATGATGCAAATTTAAACATGCTGTTAATTTTTGCATGTCGCATTTAAATATATTATAAAAATTATATCTTACGAGGAGCAGAAATTTTTTTCAACTTTTAAAATAGTGGTAGATAATATGTAGAAATCTTCGATTTCATTTAACTGAAACACTTAAATTTTAGACCTTTGATATAATTTTTAGGCAGAAAATGAAAAGTTAAATCATCAAGTAAATAAAAGTAAAAATTAAACCTACAAACATCTCTAGTAAGAAAAAGTAAAATTTTATCTAATTTAAAATATTAGTTTTTATAAATTATATTTTCAATTACTTTAGAAGATATTTTTATAACGGAAAAATTTATAAGGTATGCTTTATTATGTTTTTCTAACTAAATCAATAAGAACATTAACTACTTTTATGAAAACTTTTCATAATGCATTACATTGTCATAGTATGAGATAATAGTAAGCGAAATTCATCGAAACATTTCCCTATCCTTTTTAACGAAAAACAGAATTGCACTTTTCATATTTTATAAGTAGGGATTATAAATTTAAATTTAAAGTATGCAACAATTTAGTTATTTTATAATATTTTTTTCTCGTATTATCCTTATTTTTAAAGAAATTTCAAAATTGCACTCAAGATATTTTAAAAGTACAGTTATTAACTTTTTTCAGAAACTTATAGTTTTCAAAGGGTAGTTTGAAGTAAAGCTTCGAAGTAAAATATATTGTAATAATAC
>BPLQ01009488.1:0-40061 GCA_021605075.1 Caerostris darwini
GTGAATAGCATGTATTCCATGCTTTCCGCCAGCAACCGCTCTACTAAAACTACTTAAAAAAATCTAATATATAATAAAAGGAAAATTAAAAATGAATTTAGACAACTTGAGAAAAGAATAACAGTTATATACATATGTACAGAATTGTTGACACAAGGTTCTTAGTGATATGAACTATGAATAGTAAATAGATAAACATAAACTGTTAAGGGATATGGTTACATCACAATATTATTGACATGTTTATGGTTTTTATTGTGTGATATAGTCTATATTTTGCGTTACAAAGTCCATAACCTTGATAATTTTTTTTTTTATTTTTTTGGAGATTGCTGCTTTTTTTGCCCAGGCTTCATATGTTTCTGTGTTTGGTTGTAGTGCATGATTTGAGTCTGTTAGAGAGCAAGAGAATAGATAATGATCCGGTGTGCCTATTTCGCCACAAATGCAATTGTCCGTATCTTTAATGTTAAACCTGTATAGGTATGCTGGAAAGGGACCATGACCCGTAACAAAGTAATTTATATTTGTGTTTGTTGACATTTTTGTGGACACTGTTGGGAGAAAGTGATGAGTTCTTCTTCCTGTGATCCCATTGTCCCATTCTTCTTGCCATATCTTGAGACTGTTGGTTTTTAGTTCTCGTTTTAGTAGGCTTGTTGGGTTTTTTATTTTCGATTGATGTGTACTTCTCATTGTTGCTTCTTTGGCTAGAGAGTCGGCGCGTTCATTACCTTTGTTAACTGCGTGTGCTTTAATCCATAGTAGGCTTATTGATTTGTTGTTGATTGTGTTTAGTATGTTTCTGAGATCTTGAACCTGGCTATTTGTATTGAAAAATCTGTTGATGGCTATTATGGATGATAGGCTGTCCGTAAAGATGTTGATTCTTTTATATTTTGTGTTTTTTATCCATGTTAATGAGTTCAATAATGCATTTAGTTCTGCTTGGAAGACTGAGTTATTGCCTTGGAGTCTCTCTTGCCATGTGTGGATTTCTATGTCGTTGTCCATTGCTACAAAAGCTGAGCGTACCCTATTATCCATTTTTGATCCGTCTGTGTATATTTGAAGATCACTATTTCTTTGTTCTGTATTTTTTAATATTTTTGATGGCTTGTCCCATGGAGGTTCGCACCACTGTGATATTGATTCTTGATAATCATTCTGTAGATATGTATGTTGGTGGAATGTTGCATTAATTTTAAGTCTTGTGATTTGTGTGAATGTTGCTTCCCTTTTTGCTACTAAGTAGGTTGGCTCTAGACCACTTAGTATTAATAAAGCTGAGGTTGGAGAGGTTCTATAGGCGTTAGTTATTTTTAATGCAAATTGCCTCTGTATTGAGTTGATATGATCAATCTGATTTTGGGGAATATTACACCACTCATCAAGCAATGCCCTCCGAAGTTCCGGTTGACAGGTGGGAGGGGGTTGACGGGCTGCAATTCGTCGGCCAAGAATATCCCACACATGCTCTATTGGATTCAAGTCCGGTGAGTATGCTGGCCAATCCATACGGGTGATATCCTCCAATTGAAGGCATTCGTCTACAATGTTTGCACGGTGAGGACGGGCGTTGTCATCCATAAACAGAAATTCAGCACCCATGGCGCCCCGAAACAAACGTACATGTTGTTCCAGAATGACATCCCGATAGATGTGGCCTGTCATCGTTACACTCTGAACATGCAGGTCAGTTCTGGAACCAAGAATAATTCCTCCCCAAACGAGCCATCCTGCACCACCGTAACGGTGTCGTTCAAAGGTGTTCTCTTGGTGGTAACGGGTACCTGGCGCTCTCCATATGAAAGTCCGGCGAGAATCAGACTGAAAACTAAACCTGGACTCGTCTTAAAACATCACACCAGACCACTGTAGCGGTGTCCACAATGCCTGCTCTCTACTCCAGGTTAATCGCAGGCGACAGTGAGTTGCGGTAAGTGGAACACATCTGACAGGCCTACGAGCATATAGACCAATGTGCCCTAAGCGTCTGTACACGGTCTGCCTTGAAACTGTCGTACCGGTAGCTGAAGAGAGCTGACGAGACAGGTCTGATGCTGTGCTCCGTCTGTTTCTTTTGGCAGTAACTGCTAAATACCGGTCCTCATTCGGCGTTGTAACTCGGGGACGACCTGTGCTGTAACATCTACTCACATTACCATCATCTTGGAATCGTGGCCAAAGCCTGGAGATGACACTCTGGGCGATTCCAAGTTCCTCGGATACTTCCAGCTGGGTACGTCCACATTCCAGTCGTCCAATAATTCTACCACGTAAAGAATCATCCAAATGCTTCCTTCGTGCCATAACTATGCGGTTATCGCACTGAAAGGCTTTTAAAGCGCTTGTGAACAATTTTACTTCTTTGCCACCATTCCTTTTATACCCCTCTCTTACACTCTCGTCATTGTGACGTACTATCCGCGCCATCTGGTGGTTTCCTGTAATTTGCATATTCTTCTTGAAGATGTGTGTGATAATTCTACAGGTGAAATTTTTATTTTAGAGTTCAATTTCTGTGTGATTCTGAATTATCCTTAATTTATGGACATGAGTGTAAATTTGCGCAATTTTTATTTGATTAATATCTCTGATGAGTATCATCATGCCATTTTTTAAGTTACAATATGCAAAAAAATTATTGTTTTTATCAATGTATTAATTTTTTTAATATATAATATAAAAGATTAATTTTGTTTTTAATACAATTAATTAAATTTAAAATTACATATTGAAATAGTATATTTTTATTTTTTAGATGAAATAAAGGAGAAAAAAAAAGATAAGTTAATTTAATACATTTAATTGTATGTGTTGTGGTAACCCATAGATGCGCACGAATACGTTTTACATCGCATAGTGATACATGTCTTTCTCGTTCGTGGAATGTGAATATTGTTACATATATTGTTTAAGATAGACTTTTTTTATCTTTTCGTCTTTTTAATTTTTTTCTTTTTCAAAATGAAAGAGAATTTTTCATTTTAACTTCAGACAGGTCACTGTATTTAAATATTATTTAATAATAAAATAATATTTATAGTATATATATCATGCCTACCTACATTTGATTTAAATACAGACATCCCCAGATTTGGAGACAGAAGATGTTCTCTTTTTACGGAGTAGGAATGTCAGCCCAACGCTCTACACTCATATTAGATCGCGACCTACAGTTTAAAGTGGATTCCAAACCATTACAAACATTCATGGCACTGAACCCGAAACTTGTTGCACCGAGCGCCAGATATATATATATATATATATATATATATATAGTTGCATTTATAACAGTGTATCTATATAATTATGTATGGTTATATATTAATTAAATATATATTAAATGGTAATAAAATTAAAATTAGTTTTTTAATATGTATTTGAGATTTTAAATTTATTTATTTTAATAATAAAAAGGATAATAAATGTACAATTATCAAGGCTGATCTAGAACATATTTCATATTTCCAATATTTTAGGAAAAACATGAGTTGTAGATGGTTTATTTTGCTGCTCAGCAACTACGCACTTTTATTTTTGAAAAGTGCTTTAGGTCAATGCCCATTGAAATCTTATACTACACATTATATACATTTAATTAATATAAAAGGCAATATATATAAAATAAGAGTAAGTTAAAGAATAAAAAAAGAATTGAAGATATAAAAATATTTATTTGTAATGAGAAAAAAAAAACTATAAGAATAGGAGGCCCCATCATCAGGTGGGGCTAACAGCAATGGTACTTTAGGAGAAGTAATTTTACTTGAGGAGAAAGCAATGTATTATATGTTGAGAACAGTACGCGATCTTTTCAAACAAAATAAATAAATGTGATAACTGGGAAGAGATTTTATAAACCGAATCACGAGTGTGAGGAAGATTATTCTAGAAATTTTTTAAGAATGAATTGGCAAATGTTTGTGAGGTTAAGCGATTGCCTAATATCCTGATTTCTGAAATACTAGGGTGAGTTGGTAATCATCCGAAGGATTTGGTTTTCAAGACTTTGAATGATTTCAAAGTTACCTTTTGCTGCATAACCCCAAACTGGGCTTGCATAATGTTTTTTTATTATTTTTTTATTATAATGCAGCTGGCAAACACTTAAACAGCTGTCTTGGTTGCCTTAATGCAAGTATGGGCAAACTTTTTCAGTCGCGGGCCAAAAATCGAAAGAAAAAAAGTTTGGTGGGCCAAGATAAATTTTTTTTAAATTTTAAAAACTATATACAAGTATTATAATTTAAATATATTAATGAGATGAATGAAATTGCGATTTCCTTTTTAAAAGTTCCTTATATTGAGGTTCGAAGTGAGATGTACTGATTCTAAGGAATGAGGCTGAATGCTCATCTGTCAGTCTACTTCTGAATAATTCTTTCTATGGTTCATAGTTGAAAACACTTGTTCACATATATAACATGAAGCAAACTTAACACTGATTTTCAGGGCGTGAAATATCAAATTTGGGAAATTAACTTTCGATAATTATTTGTAAAACTCTAACTTTGGCATATTTAGAAACAACTACTTGAGATGATTGTTAGAAGTCACCGCTTTTCAAGATAAGTTTACAGTCTCAAAATTATTTGTCTTGTCTGGACATAAAACATCGCAAACTTGGAGCATGCATTGTTTAACAAACTTCCCATCACTGAGAGCTTTATTATTTTTAGCAATATTGTATGCTACAATGTAACATACATGTGTAGCTGCTTCTTGGATACTGTTTACCCTCTTGAAAAAATTTTGTCGGCCTAATAATTTTTTACAAAAATTTTCTGCATTTTACTTTCTTTCATATTCGAACATTGCTTCGTAATTTGAATTCTTATGCTTAGATGTGAAATGACGGGAAATGTTATATTCTTTGAAGACTGCTGCAGATGCATTGCAGATGAGACACGTTGGTTTATCTTTTACAACTGTAAAAAAATATTTCCAGGTCCATTCATCATTAAAAGCACGACATTCTGAATCAACTTTGCGTTTTTTTTAGTAGCCATTTTGGGATTGAAATATTTTACGAATAACCCAAACAAGCACTAGCTACGCTATACTTTTAATAATTTCACCACTATTTACAATGATGCTATATGTCCGCAATCTTTCCATACGCAAACAATAATATTAGAACTCGCGCCAAAAGAAAAAGCCACTGACTGGAGCTTAAAATGCGCAGTCTGCCACATGTGAGGTCTAATTCACCTATATTGGATTCCCATATGTCTTCTTCCCGAGAAAGAGATGTCGCTTGTTGGCGCCAATCTAAAGCTATAACTAAAAGTAAATAAACAGTTAACAAAGAACTTTCGCTTTTAACACTATACCGATTGAAAGCTGCCTGTGCTTGCTATTTTCGTCGATTTATGTTTTGTAGAACAACAATAGAGAAAGTAAAAAGATCATGTCTTTTGAAAAAAAAGGTACAAAAAAAAATATTTAATCAAAGTAGAAAAGGAGATGGATATATAATATATAAATATATATTTCTTTTAACTTGCCTTGGACCCACATATTAAAATTATATTCGCAGGGCGGATTTTGTAGCACTGCAGGCCGTAGTTTGTTCAGCACTGCCTTAAGAGAAGCGCTGCACCGACGTTACTCCCTTCGCATTACCCATGAGGCGCGTGTAACTTGAAGATAAGTCACGGACGCTGAGTAAACAATGCCCCCGCAACGCTCTACGATCCTATTAGACTGGGACCTACGGTTTAAAGTGGATTCCGAACCACTACAAACATACATGGCACCGCCGGGACTCGAACCCGAAACCTGCGGTACTGGGCGCCAGAGCGCAAGCCACACGGCCATTCAGGCCCTGCTTGCATTTTTTAATACATGCAAATAAATAGTTTGTTATGTAGTGGCAGGTTAGCATTTCAACAAATTATAGGATAAAAGATGCGGATAGATTTATTCAATTTATTTCGAAGGTTTTTAATATGTTGAGAGGATGAGGTAGAGAATATGCTATGTTACTCGGGAAATTCAATTCCCATACCTTCTTTTACATAAGTACATCCAATTATAAAGTTTTAAATTTATAATTAAAAATTAATAAATGATGTTTAAGCTGAGCAAAGGCTGTGAAATGATTGTAAATATTACAAAAATAATTAAAAGAAAATCTTTTATAAAATAAAAGTTATTTTCTGGCCAAACTTAATTCTTTGCTCAATCTGATTAGTTGGAAGAGAGAGAGAGAAAATGGAAGGTCAGGAAAAGGCGGGGGAGAATGAAACTGGTTCTCTTCCCCTTTGGAAATCTGGGAGTGGGGATCCGCTTTGTTTAACTATTTTCAGTAAAGGGAGAGTTGAGTCATAAAAGATGTCACAACGATATCCGGCTACTACTCTCCAGTCATACACACGCACAGAAAAAAAAAAAAAAAAAAAAAAAAAAAAAAAAAAAAAACAGGATTGTAAATGACCATCACTAAATTGCCAACTTGACAGGAAATTCTCACTATACTTTGAAATTAAGAATGAAGTAGAGAAAGAGGAGAGAGAGTGAAAGAAAACTAGAAAAGAAACCGTAATAAACTAGAAAAAAGTTTGCAGAAACTACCAAGACAATCAATGTGCACCTCACATGACTCTTTAGATATTTTTTTTACTATTTAAATGCAAATTCGCCAAATGATAAGATAGCTGTGAATGTTATGTTAAAATACGTTTTGAAAATAATTAATAAAAGTGAATTGAATGACTATATTTTACTTGAATTTAGAACGCCTTTACGAGAAACGTGAATGAAAACGATAGAGGTTGAAAAAGCATGGATTGAACTACTTTTCATTTATCTTAATCTATAGATTTTTTTCCCTAAAATTAAATAAAAAAAAAAAATAATAATAATTTATTTACTCGCTGAAAGATAAGAGTGAAAATGTAAGTTAAGTAATGTTTTCAATAAAAATGTTATCTCGATTTCATATTCCTATTCTGAGTTCACCTTCGCAGTTTATAATTCGCATTAATACTGTATTTAATTTAAGCCATTATATTTTCAATGATCTAGTTAAAACAATAATCTCTTATTATTTCATACATCCGGAGCAATAATTAATCTACTACTAATTTTGCATTCTAACAACGTACTTCATGTGTTAGTACATTAATCGTAAACAATGGAGATAATTGCTTAATATCAATATTATATTTATTTTCAGCGTTTCTATTGTTTATTTATTTATTTAATTTTTTTCTTTCATATTCTTTCTTATATGAAAGAATGAAAATATCACATTTGGGAGGAAAATAAAACTTTTATATAATATTTTTGGAATGGATTATTATTTGGAATATTTTTTAAATCCATTCAGTTTCCATGTCCAGTTTTGAATCCATTATAATTTGTTAAATTTCAATTTAGCTCTCAAGGCATATATCTATCTAATTACACTGTGAAGTTTAATTTAATGACCTTCCAACCTTATTTTAGAATTTTTAATTTATTTGAACAACAAAAATTATAACTATTTGAAATACTAGTCAATTAATAATAAGTTAGGTACAGAAGTTTGGTATTTCATGGAAAAGTAAAATTGTTATGAAAATATTGATAAAAAATTTCTTTAATATTTTGAACATTTTATATTCATGTTACATTTAAAAAAAAATAAATAAATAAAAAAGAAGCACAACTGAATTATATGTTTTGAAAATATTAATTAAATACGTACGCTTTAAGAGTATTAAAAGTTAAAAATTTTTGGAACTTACTAATACGCATCTGAATATATTTATTTAAGATTTTTTTTTTATTTTTAATATTTGTATCGGAGTTTTTTTTGTGTGAGTTAATTAAAATGATAAGTATAGTTTTAATCTAATTCTTCAAATTGTATAACTACTATATTCTTGTACATTTTAAGCAAGTTGAAGAAAATTCAGATGACTTAGAATTTATATATCTGATTTTTACAAAATAAGGATACTAGCAAAATTTAATTAACTTTAAAAATTATTTAAACCTTTATCTGAAGTAAAATTTTTAATTTATACTGAATTTCTAACAAAATTTATCAAAACATTTAAATTAATTAGTTTAATTTTTTGCATATATATTCTATATTATTTTTAAGCCAACGGCCGTACCATGCTGAATATACCGGTTCTCGTTAGATCACCGAAGTTAAGCATCGTTGGGCGCGGTCAGTACTTGGGTGGGTGACCACCTGGGAACACTGCGTGCCGTTGGCAAATTTGGGACCTGAATGGCCGAGTGTCTAGCGCTCTGGCGCTCGGTGCCACAGGTTTCGGGTTCGAATCCCGGCGGTGCCATGGATGTTTGTAGTGGTTCGGAATCCACTTTAAGCCGTAGGTCCCGGTCTCCTATGACTGTAAGAGCGTCACGGAGCAAAAGTCAGGCTTCTACCTACGGGTGCTCCATCAGAACAGAAGCTGCTTCCTTCCCCTTCAATCATGAGTCCATATGGGCTCGTGGGCTTGGCCAGCCAAGTGGGATAAGAAACAACAACAACATATTATTTTTAAAAATACATATTAATTGATTGGCAGAAAAAATTGAATACATTTTGTAAATTCCATTTTTTTTTTTTAATTCATTTATACAGATTAACAGTTTTCCCAATCTGGATCTTCATCACAGTTATCTGTATAGGATTAGGGATCCAAATCTGATTCTTCTAAAAAATAAAATAATTTTTAATTTCTTTCACGAGCTATTCTTAATGGTTTATTTAAATTTTTTTCATGCGTTTTTTTTTTCTTAAATTTCTTTCAGATGCTTTTTTTAAAAAATCGTTTGGAATTCTATAGTTTTTATTTAAAATGCTTTCTTTTTTCAATTTTTAGCAATAATTGCTGAACATAATTTATTTCCTGACTATGATTTCTTGATACTTTTTCTTGCTTTTTTTTGCTTAAGATTTCTGTTATACGTTTTGTTCTTACATAAATTCTAAATTTTACGGGTAACCTGTATATTAGTCAAGAAGATTTTTTTAAATACTAAACATGTATTAGTGAAAGCAGGCAATTTTACAAGTAATAGTTTCTAATACGATTACTGTTTTTTAATTATGAATATATATTCAATGTTTTTTTGGTGATTAAAATGTTCTTACTACAGTAAAACCAGATTACTTACTCCGGCTTTTGAAGGACACATTTTCGGATAAAGATTTCAAGCATAATCTATTTATAAAATGCATTAATGATATTTTTTATTAGTGAATATTTTTATTATATTATAAACATCGTTTCTTTTCTTTTTTAAACAGTGGAAATGCTTTCAAATTTTTCGACAACATATTAAGATAAAAAATAATAATAATAAACTGAAATCTGCTCGGCAAATTTCAACTTATCAAGTGTGAACACTGGAGAACGGATGAATAAACTCAGGAATATAACAATGTTTAATAATGCGAGAGATATACGAAGCGATTGATTGGAATACTACAAGATTGGGCAAATTCAAATAGCCACATGAATATAGCAATGTTGAATAGATGAAGAACTTCATGAAGATTGAATTGTTCAAGAATCTCTAAAAGAACATGCAAAAGTAAGATAAATGTAGTCGTAAATGAGGAATGAAGTATTCCACATTCAATAGCCAAAAGAATATATCAAAGTTTGAAAATATTAGACGTAAATGAAGAATGAAGTATTCCAAATTCTACAAGAAACACTATAGCATTCAATAGCCAAAAGAATATATCAAATTTTGAAAATATTACTCGTAAAGGAAGAATGAAGTATTCCCAATTCTACAAGAAACACTATGACATTCAGTAGTCAAGTGAATATAACGAAGATTAACGTTATTCATGAATCATTTCAAGAGTTAAGGGGCCCAAACTACCATTTTTCCGCCAAAATTTGCAAATTTGGAATGGAGTTTTATTTGCTTGCTGTACTTTTTGAATTGCGAAATGAATCCCTAACCAGAACAACATCATGTTCGCACATGATAAAAAAAACGTAAAACTTAAAAAAAAAAAACGTAATATGTTTCTTCATCTTGAATGTTGCGAAATTCAATTTTTCAGAGCAAAACTTGCTACAGAAATAATTACAATTTGATATTAGACACATGAATGTTAGAAATAGATTTTTTGAAACAATTTTTTTTTCCAGAAAAAATGCTCGTTTGTACAAAGTTACATTTCCACTACTAAATGACTCATTTTGATTTATACTTCTCCTTTTTCAGGTTATCTGGAATAAAAAGTGTTATAAGATTTTATTCTTGAAAATGTGAATAAATAAATTGGAAATTCAAATTTGTTGATTTTAAAGCTGTGCAATAAATAATAAAAAGCAAATCATCAAAGTTTTTTTTACGAAACTTTATACGGCTTTTGGAAAATCAAAATATTCTGTTATAAGGAGTACTTTTACTCAGAGAATCAGCAATTTATAAATCCAAACATATAAACTATGGTTTATATAATTGATTCGTATTATTAAAACCCCAGTTTTTTTCTCTAAATAATGTCTTAAATTTTATTAACAGTATAGAACTAATCAAAATCTTAAAGATTAGGTATGAATTCTGGTTTTTCCTTCATATTTTCCCGCCTTTTCCCCATTCATCTGATCTAATAGAATTCTTCGAAAAATTCTCAGAACTGCTCAGTGAACAACTTGTATTTGAAGAACAACGAGGGAGACAAGGCTGTGTTTGAAATTCACGGAAAAAGCCGGGGGCGAAATGAATAGACTGACGGGAGAGACAGGAAATTGGGGGGAGCGGTCAGTGTTCTTAATAGAACGTAAAAGTAGGAGGGGGGAATGGTTTGCGACAGTACAGAAAAATAGAAACTACTGGGGATATGCGGCAAGAAGGGATCACATATGCCTGTTTTTCAGTGTCTTAACTATCCGAAAAGAAATCAAATGATTATTCCTTAAATTTCCTTTCTTGTGTTAAGAATAAAATTTGTACCGAGGAATAAAAGATATGTCAGGAAAATGTACAATATTATTCATAAAATAAGTTCTTAACTGAAAAAAAAAAAAAAAAATTAAAAATTCCAATTTATTCACACTCCAATCTTTTTTTTTTTTTTCCCTGAAATAAATATAGGTTGATGATGTTTTAAGTTTTTTTCCAGATCGGAAAGTTTTTTTTATAAGTTTTTTATCATAACATAAGACATAAGTTTTTAAAAAATATAAATGTTTATCCTCAAAGTCGATGAATTTCAATACGAGAGAATATATCTGTACACGAAGCGTACCTCTGCTCTGAATCAAAGCTATCAAAAAAATATGTTACAATAAGCTGTAAGGCTTATGATTAAAGGAAACAATTAAAATAAAAAGGGGGAAAAAAAGAAAAAAACTTGAATAAAAAAAGCGTTTTCATACTATACAGTGCTTCGAAAGACAAAGCAGGAAATTATGTTACTCTTTAAAAACACATTGTAAAATTTATAATTTTGTACAGAAATGTATTTCCATTTATATCACAGTGTTTTGAAAATCATTTAATGCAATTTTGAATATTTTTTAATTTGCTATTAAATTTACATAATGCAAAAATGTGCATACAATACAGCAACCTACTGAGTAATTTATCCTTACAGATTCTATTAATGTAGAGGATTAATATAGACTAATTTGTAAAATGGCCATGAATTATTTTGTTTAATACACTGCCAAATATTTTATTTTAAACATAAGACTGAATCCTTCAAAAGCTATATTTCGTTAATTTCCATTGCTCTTTGCTGTAAAAAATATTTTACACAATTAATGTGTAAATTTTATTTGTAAATATAAAAGAAATGGATTTAATAATAAAAATGATTTTTCTATTTTAAATAAAACTAACACTTTTCCTCACTGTATATTTTTTAGTAAAAAAATTTTTTTTTTAAATTAAAAATTTTTCTGTTTCCTAAGTTTGATAATTAGTGGTCGTATACTCAAAAAAAGAGAACAGTGAGCATGGATACAAATATGATCCAGTGCAACAATGAACACTTATTTTGATAAATGAGGCAATTCCCACTTTCTATCAGTTGAATAAAAATTCTGTATTTATGAAGCAATAGCATAATATAAAAAACACAGAATAAGCATAAAAAACACAATAGAAATGAGATTTAAAAAAAATAATTAATAAATTTAAAAGTCAGTGCAAATTATGTACAGAAATAGCATCAAATGAAATTTTACAAAAAAATAAATAAATATATAAACCAATATAAGGAAGAAAAATTTACAAAACGGAAAAGGCTAATTTTAATAAATTCTTCAAAGAACTATTTTTTTAAAGCGGAAACACATAACCACTCGGATATTTTACAGTCACACAACTACGCCATTTAAGAAACTTTTTTTTTGTGCGGAGGCATCTAACCGAAGCACACATCAACAGTTAAACTTGACACCATAAACATTAGGTTAGTAAGTTACAATCGCCAAATGTATTTTTATTTCTAAAAATAAAATGATTTTAACATCGCCACCGCTTATCGCTGTTGGAACTTAACTGTTGACAATATATATATAAAATAAAAATAAAATAAAAGGAATTTAAAATTCTGCCAAAAAAGGTGATCCATCGGTGGCGCGTGCCGCGGGAGCAGGGACGGGGAAGACAGGAGCTGGCTGCGGTTTCTGAGGGCGCTGCGGGGTTTACTTTCTCCGCATGACGCGTGCTGGTTCGGGTTGCTGGGGTGTCGCATGCCGAGGATAGCCTGCGGCTGGGCTCGCGTAGGCCGTCACCTTGGTGACAGGCCTGGGCACTGGTGAGGGTAGAAAAGCCGTTTTTTTTTTTTTAATGGTTTTCTGCCCTTGGATCCAGGGCATCTGGGGCAGCCCCTCCAGTTGGCGGCGTGGTCGCCACCGCAGTTGACACATTTTGGAGGCTGATCATCAATAACTTGGCAGTGTTCTGCCTTGTGCGGACCCGCACAACGGACACACCTGGTGGGTAGCCTGCATACCTCCGAGGAGTGGAAGTATCCCTGGCAATTCCAGCATTGGCTGGGGCGTCCTCGGTAGGCCTCAATCGCAACTTGTGTTCCAAGCAGTTCTGCAACATCGTAAATGTTAGCAGACTGCTGGTTTTTCTTCACCTGGGCATAAAATAAGGGCATAGGCTCCGGGGAGATTTTGCACAGTTCAAACCCTTCAATTCATTAGTGATGTCATCAAACTGGGTGTTAGTAGGCAGACTATGACTATGGCAGACTATGGCAAACGAATGACTATTTTGATGGCCTCTCTTCCTTTAGAGTATAGCGTCTATACTCGATACCTTTTTCTTCCATGAAGCCTGTCAATTTACGGAAGTCATCTTCCGTATTGACCTGCACCTTCATGAATCGGCCTGTATAGCGACACTGCAGCAGGGGCACCCTCAATTTTCAGTAAATTGAGAACTGAATTCCAGTCACTTTTTGGCTGGAAAAATATGGGCGGTGGTTGGACATCGTAAATCACGGCACTGGCGTCGAGCTCTGGGATGCTATTTATATTACCCACGGCCGAGAATGAATTTCTTGTGGGGATGGTAGGGTCAGCGGTGGTGTGCCTCATTTTGAAGACCAGATGCTTCGCTGGTAGTTTGAATCCTTCACTATCAACGGGTCTTTTGTCCTTTCTCACATTGGGGAGGTCTTGTGAGTATATATACGTACTTGCGTAAGAATATATGTAATTTATATTAAAATAAATGTAATAATTATTAATTTAAAACAATTTAAATAGATAACCAAGCGAATCGATTACAGGCTTTACTCATTATTTATATCGTTTAAAGAAATATCGTTATATTGGTTCTCGGTATAAAGAAAGCTTTTCTTCTAGATCTTTCTCTGCTTTAATTTATTTCATTCCGGAGATTTTTATTTTTTATTTTTCAGCTGAATTAACACTAGGGTTACTGTGAATGTTAAAATGTCTTCAAACCAAAATGTCATTTAGTAAAGGAATTTATTTTACTACTTTGAATTTATTAGCTCGCTTCTTCGGTATTTTTTGTTAATTAAAATTTCCAAACTAAACAGCATTCTATTGAAGCCGGGCAATACTGGATCATATTTTCTAGCATAAATACAAACTTAATAAGTAATCTTATATATGATTCAGTAGTAAATATTATACAACTATCTTATCCGCTTTTCCAGTTAGTATCATTGTTGAATATATTTTAAGTAATAGATTTAGAAAATGTAGATCATCTAATTTAAAATTATTTGATAATATATAATGCTAAACAAACTAACTAAAACTTTTTCATATAAAAACCAAAGGTATTCATTAAAGGTAGTTATGCTGATAAATCAAATGTAATAACCTATTTCTCTTGAGAAATTTCTTCTTGCAAGAGATATACTGTTAAGAAAATGTTGTATAACATATATACCATCTTTAAGCAAACTATATCTTTAGGTTTTATAAACTTGCTTAAAGATAGATATATTATTTGCATCTTATATTTTTCATCGCCTTCAAACTAATACTCTCTGGACACAATTCACTTATGCCAATTTTATTCCAATCCTCAATGCATGCTAAAAAGTCATCGGCAGGCATGGCCTTCAAAGCGCGCGGCGATTCACATTGAATCTCTTCAATCGACTCAAAAGGGTGTCCCCGGAGTAGTCTTTTGAGTTTAGGAAATAGCCAGAAGTCGCATGGTGTGAACACGGTGATTGTGGAATGATATGGGTTTCATTTTCGGCTAAAAGGTTACGAAGAATCAATGCAGTGTGAGCTGTCGCATTCAGTGTTTTCGGTACTAATCGATATTTGACTTGTTCGAAGCCCAAAATGGAACTGACCGATCCTTTTGAAATTCCAAATCAACGGTTTGCAAGCACCAAATCTTTGATTTTTTGGACGTGAGTTTCGTCGGTTGAGGTTGAGGGACGACCAGAGCGCTCTCGTCCTCAAAGCATTCTCTTCCTTCTGTGAACTATTTATACCACTTTTAAATATTTCTTTCCGTTATAGGAATGCTCATCGAATGCCTTCTGCAACATTCTATACGTTTCCGCAATCAAAAGTTAATGCAAATTCTTTGCTCAATGAATTCAGACCTTTCAAAAATCGCCGGTATCAATTTTAGCCTCTCACAAAGCCAAACGTAACTCAAACATTAAATTTCGTCAAATTACAAATTTAAATACATTACAGTGACGTCAAATTTCACACAGATGTCAAGGACAGTGCCAGCAACCTAAAAAAGAAGGAAAAAAATGTGAAATTCCACAAGTCACTGGAATTTTAAATTGAAAATTGGTGTTTTTTTCGGACACCGTAGTAAGGTTCATTTAATTTAATGAATTTAATGACTAAATGACATGTAATTTAATTAGTTTTTGTTTAATGATTCCATATGTTTATTAATACGAAAACAGCCATCATTAAAATGATTTCTCATTTAAAAGAGGCCTAGAAAAGTAGGGCAAAATTTATTGGAATAAATCAAGTCTGTAAATGGCTTACAGTTTAGTATGAAGGTGTATTGGTATATTATTTACTAAAATAAAATTCCAAATTGATGCACTTTATTTCTTCTCGCTGTCAAAACCACCTTTTCACTTTCACTGTAAATAGGGCACTATACAATACAGAAAACGTCGATGTTTTATAATGACATCAAATGAACTGTATTTTGATATGTTCGTTTCAGCTGATTGCAAGTTAGAAAATTTTATGTGACAAATATGAGGATGAAGTGCGCAATTTGACTCAGATTATTTGGGGAAAGAGGGCTATTTTTAAAGTTAATTTTTTTGATACACATGTATAAAAATGCATCAACAAAAATTAATCATTTATAAGACAAATATGAGAGACTTCTTTATCAAATAAGCTTAATTAAACAAGCGATAAAAGCCACTTTATTTGATTGTTTGATATATGTTTTAATTACAAATATAAATATATTTAAAAAAGCTTTAATAATATAAATTGTAGAAATGATTTGAAGATTACTGAATGTAAAATTATTACTGAATGCTTCGATTACAAATTCATCATTTGATTGATGTAAGTAATATTTTTTTTATTTAAAAAATATTTCATTTAGAAAGATCTTTCCCAAATCTAGCCTTAATCAAGAAACAAATTACATTTTATTTGGGTTTTAGTTTTTGTACATGCATGTCATCACCAAATCCATGTAGCTGAAAAATAATAGATAAGCTGCAGTTCAAACAGTTGAATGAGATTCTAGAATATTCCATTTCTATTTTTTTTTGTCCTTGCAAGTATTAATGAATAAAAAATATTTATTTTCAATTAGAGGTACTTCAGTACTATCCAATCTCAATAACATCATTAAGCGAATTCTTCCAATAAATATAATTTACATTAAATTTCTATTGCGATCTTCATTTTATTTTAAAGTTACCAAGATAGTTTCTAGGAATATCATTTACATTGCATGGAAAACGCCCTTGCTAGTCACTTGTAATGTCAGACAATAAAGTCTAACAGATAAAAAAAAATAAACTTTGGAAATTAGTAATCAATATCAATTTTGATAGGTTCAAACTCAGGTAGAATATTCCAAATTTTTTTCGGTGTTTCGGAATCCTCCCCTTTTTTAATTATGATGCTGCTTAATATAACAGGCAACTGGATATTATTATAATATTTCGCCGATAAGGCTGACTTCTTGAAAGAGGATATGGCTGAGATTTCGAGACAGGCGAGTCTCCTGTAGGAGGCGTTTTCTTTTTACGGGGTAGGGTTATCAACCCTAAGCCCAACAGACATATTATACCAGAACCTATGGTTTAAAATGGATACCGGACCTCTAAAAACATTCATGGCACTACCGGGACTCGGACTCTGTGGCCCCGAGTGCCAGAGCGCTAATCACTCGGCCATCAAGACCCCTGACATAATTATGGTACATTTATATTTGATAAGAAATGCTAATGGAGACCAATTTTCCTCTTTATTCTTACCATACAACTAGAAGACACTTCGAAAGTTAACCAAGTTTACTTTTTAAACTAAATACAGAGACATACTTAAAACACTGAAATCAATACTAACATACCATTTTGATGACAGCCATTCTGGATCGTATCCTGGCTCAGTGTCCATGATTCCTCTCTTCCCCTGCTGTTTCGATTCAACTGTTCACGGGCTCTGTATAAGGTGAGAGAGATTCTGAAGTATAACACTGTTATGAGAGTCATAGGCACCACGAAGAACGGAAATGTGGAACACAACATCAGGGTCTCCCAATGTCTGTTGGGATCATTGAATGGAAAGCCACACCAAGCAGATTCCATCAATTCTTCACCATTCCCCAACTAAAAAAAGAAGGTTATCAATGATGATTACAATAAATAACAAATTACTTTATTTTAACTTTTCAAAAACTTTAATTTTTCACTAAATGTAAAAATGTGTTTTCATTGGTTATGTAAAAATAATAATAATAATAATCAATAATTGGCTGAAAAATTAAATAAAGATATGCAGATTTCCTGATTCAGTGCAAGACGCCGTCATGACTGACGCTGTCGCACTAGGTGAAAGTAAAAGCACTGTGAAATTGGTGCGTGCCGCGTAGCTAAGACAGAGCGTTAGAGTTTAACTGTTGTTTTTCTGATCATTCTTGAGCTCATGGCTCAAAATTCCGTAAATCAAAATAAATGTTGTCCAGTTTCTATGAACACCAAAAACTTCGCGGCTCATACAAATCGAGAGTTTTTTATTATCTCTCTCTCTCTGTCTGTAATATATAGTATATATATATATATATATATATTCATATACTTAAACCTGCCTCTTCACGTGGTTAAGATTTTAGTATTCAAATGACACCTTAATGATACTTCTTCCTCGTTAAGTAAGTGCTGTTAAAAGAAGTTTATTGAGTAAGCAGCAAAATCTTAATACAAGCAAATTGTCTTTTATTAAAGAGGATTCTTACAACCGATTTTTTAGTCCGACCTATCGCATTACTCCACATAGGGTCATGTCCATGAAATTCTTTATGAAAATAGTTTCCATTAGCATAATTTATTTTAAAGTGACACTTAATTGAAACGATATTTCTTAAACGTTATCACTGAATAATCTTCGTTTATCAATAAAAAGCAGCGTTAGGGAAAATAAAGATTTGTCTGAAACTAATTTATTTTACATTTTTCAGTACGAGTAAAGAATCGTATTGATGTATAAAGCTTTCTATTTTGAAATGAAAATGATTGAAAACAATTATAATTTTTCTAATAATTCTTGATTCCAATTAGTAAAACAACAAAATAAATTCGATTAACATTAAATATTTTTTTTTTTTTTGTTTTACAGTAGAGATCTTGTTTATTTATAAAGAGAAATAAACCTTAACAAGATCTCTACTGTAAAATAAAAATAATATTTCATGTTAATCGAATTTATTTTGTTGTTTTACTAATGAATTTATCATATACATAGTTCTTGTTTATTAACAAGAACACTGTATATTTAAATTGAGACAAAAACAACAATGCTGGTCATAAAAAAACAGCTGCAAATAGAAATGTTCTTTTTTTTTTATTCTTTGCATGATTTTATACTTCATTTTTTTAAATATTTCTCTCTTATTCTTAAAAGAATAAATAATATATTCTTTCTTAAATGAATGCTATTGAAAATTCTTAGAAAGAAAAAAAATCTTGTAAGACTAAAAAGAAAATACTAGAAATGATGTATACATACAATCTATATAACTTTAAGAACATAATTGTGAAACAATTTAAATTAAGCATTTATTACAATTGTACAAGTGGAAAGATTTAAAAATAATAATAAAATTCTTAACTCTTAATGTTCTACGAAAATACCATTGGCTTGCTATGAGGCAGAACAAACTTTCAACAACATTTATCAGTCAGAAAAGTTTGAGAAAAAAAACGATGGAATTATAAATACATTTTTACTTTTATTTCATATGTACTTTTAATTACACTGCATTGAAATTTAGTGTAACAAAAACTAAAAATTAATGGATTTTGTAACAAAGCTTTTGATAGGAGAACAATGATTAAATAAATGGAGTGAGCACCTCAAAAAACTATAGATTCTGAAAAAAGAACTTTAATATAATTTCCTATTCGTCTGTGTTACGTAATATTTTATGTTGTTTATTTGTATACACTCTTCAACCAGTTATTATGTTATGAAATATACTCTGTATTAATTTATAACTTTTCAAATGATAAAATAATTTCAATTTTATAGTGCAATTTTATCCAAAGTCCTCTTGGAACAATTACAAGAGCTGTCATAAAATACTTCAAAATGTATGAATCGGTTTTAAGAAGCTTAACTTCAACACGCCAGTCATTTTACGAAGATGCCGTTGGCTATATTAACTATGAAATGAAAGCTCCTTTTAGATGATTCTAGTTGGGAGATTTAGAAGATTTAAGTAATGGTGGACACTTGAGTTTTGAATCCGATTTGAATAGATAATGAATAGAATACAATAAGTCTGACAGTTATTTAAAGGGTTTCGACTTTCAACCTCGATATTCATTCTGTAAAATATTGTTTAATTTCATATATGCAGAATCAACCAAATAATCTGGAAAGGCCTTTTGCGGGGTGTTGAGTTAGGACAGTACCTTCTGCGAGGATTTTAGGGATTATTGTTCCGTATTTGCGTATTGTACGTGAGAAAACGAAGTCGATAATTTCTATTGAATTTCCTTATTTCTGAAAGCAGTGATTACAACAATGTTTCCAGTGGATTCGAAACTTAATCCGTCTTTCTATGATACTGTTATTTTCATATGCCGATCAGTTTGAACTGAGTCCATTCATTATTTAAACTTTAGTTATATAGAAAATTCAGTATTATCTAATGAGACATCACCAGTGGAATAGAACACTGCGAAGCATTGTATTATCCTCACTATGAAACCAACAATCCCATGGGATTTTTAAGGGTTCATACTCTTCAGCTACTGTTCTACGAACCAAAACGAAGGATTTTCCTCTTTCCATGCTTTTCCCGGTATTGACAAAGGACCTCAAGTAAGCATTATTATCTTTCCATTAACTTTGCTTTTTAACTTTATATATTTTCTATGTATATTCAGTTAATAGAAAGTTTTCCTCGCAGTTTTTTCAAACATTTGAAGGTACTTTCAAAATTACATGATAGATTTTAATGACCTTTATTTATATGTAATTCATTTATAACGAAAAGAACTTTTTGAAATAAGAATAAATGTTTTTTTTAATATAATTCAAGGCATGAATGTATAAGCTTTCCTTTTTAACGATGAATAATGTGAACCTCATACTGAGTAAAAATCACAACAATAAATTTTTAAAATATATTCAAGGGAATTAGATCCATAGCTATGCATAATTCATGATTAAAAAACATTACGGCATTTTTATTTTTCTCATCAAAAGGGATTTCTTGCAGGAACTCTAAATTGTGTTTCAAATCCATTACTTACTACAAATCTTAGTAATAAATAGTTTATAAACTATACATATCAACTTCAAACAGTTATTTAGCCAATTTTAATTTTATTTCATCTGAGCTTAGTAATAAACACTTTATTTTGGGAGAGTTTCTGAAAAAAAGTTTTATAAGTTAAAGGGGAATAATAGATTTTATAAGTTATAAGTTTTAGGGGAATAAGTGACTATTTTGAGCCTAAACACTGCTGTGCATCATCAAAAACTGAATAATAAAATAAAAATTATTTAGATAAATTAAATCAAAATTTAAAAAATAAATAAATACAGAGAATCAGAAGTTAATAACATCATAAAATTTCAGAAAGTATTGATTATCTGCATACATGACACTTAACAATAAAATAACGTATGAAATGTTACGAAAAAATAATGTACGAAGCACACAATTAATGTACGAAATACAAACCCAATTGATGAATTATTGATAATAGAAATTTAAACATAATTAAAATATTGAAATTACATTTTACAGAACATTATACCTATTCTTAAACAAGTTTAAATATTTTTAAATTCTTAAAATTACTATTCCTTTTTAAATTTAACTATAGATGTGTGTGATAATAGCTTATTGTCTGGCTGCCGTTTTGTTGGACAGACCCATTATAAATTTTTCATCCACCTTCTAATTATAATTTATTTAAAAGACTTAAATATAATTAAAGCTCTTAAATTCAAATGTCTTATTGGAAACTCAGTAAACCTGAATAAACTATTTGATGTACATTGCAATTTCTTTACTACGGATAATTGCAGTAGAATCTATACATGAGGGTAGCATTATTATAACTTCTTATATCTTAATTATTTTGTTAGTATTACTTACAAGTTACTTAGTTAGTATTACAACATTACAGCTTCATTATACAGCTGAAACGAACGATTTTGAAGCACAATAATGTAAAATCAGCATTATGGGATCATAGAATTCGATAGCAACAGGAAACTACTTATCATACTATGCAATATTTTTTTAAATAAGAACTTGTATTTTAGTTTCAGATCCTACTCTACTAATGAGAAAAAAATACAATAATGGTATTTTTAATGTAGAAACTTGTTCTCTATTTGTTTAAGAATAACCAATGATCAGAATTAAAGAAGAATTTTAAAATTACAGAAAGCAATAGAACAAAATGCAAACACAATTAGCATTAATAGGATAGATTATTTTTAGATACGAGTAAACTAACAAAATCTCGTCAACACGCTCTTTGTGTTTTTCGGCAAATATTATCAGTCTGGATAGAAGGAGTATTACCATACAATGATGTAAAATCAGCCGAAATACGTATGTTTTTTTTTAATTTTGAAGACAATTTAACATAAACATTTAACATTAACATTTTAACATTTCAGACAAAAGCTTCCAATTACAACTAAAATACAAATGTGATAAGGCAATCCAAAATAATTCTAATAGGAAACTTGTAAACACGATGTTTATAATTAAATAATGCCGAATTAACAGTGTTTATTTTTATATGTCTGTGATACTGAAATTGCAATCATAAATTTTTTAAGGTTCCAAAAAATATTAAAAGCTGATAATTTTTTTACTGCATTTGTATAGCTTATTGAGAAATAGTAAATCACTTTGCTAGCTGACATTTTGAGAACAAATCCAAGAAATTCTATAGAAAGTAACAGAAATGAACATAAAAACAATAATCTAAAACAAGAAAAGAGAATTTCTTTGCTTATGTATTTAAAATTAATAATACATGTTCAATTAAAATCTTTATTAGGTAGAATTACCACAATGATTATTCATTTCTGTCTTCTATGACAGTAATTTAGAAGAAATTGATTCATATTTGTATCGAAAGTAAAATATCACCAATACATTCAGTAGGGTATTAGAGAATTAGCAAGCATTTTAGGAGACATATTAGTTAAAATTAAAAGAGGTTACAAGTATAAGTCACGTTTAACTTGTAACTATAATCTGTAATTTGGTGACTATAAGTTTATATGTTAAAAACATCCTATAAATCCTTATATTGGATGAAAATTTTTGATTTCAATTAAGTTTTAAAATTAAAGTTGATTAAATATTTAAACTATTTTAAATAATTAAAGTTAGTTTAAAACGGCACAAAACATGCCATTCATAAATGATTGAAAATAATAAAAAGAGATGTATAAGGAAACGCATCAATCTGGATTCATTCTATATTTCTTAAAGGAAAATAAGGGCATATAGGAAAAAAACATTTAGTGTCTAAAATATACCTACGTAAAATAAAAATCGATATATTTGACAACTAACTGCTATTTTTTGTGATTACGTACTTTGTTTGTTAATTGATGTATTTTCCAAAAATAAAAGGATTATATAGACAAAATTTAATTTATTAATTTCAATTAAATAAAATAAATAGCGCTATTTTCACATAAAATAAATCTTTTGCTTATCATTACAAGTAATAATTTTTAAAGAAAAAGGTTTTGCAGTATTTCCAAAAAAATAAGGAACTTACTTATATTTTTTTTCAAATTTTTTGAATATTTTTTTAAAAATGAAAGTAAAAGAGAATTTGACATGTCTTCGAAACAAGCCTCAAACAAAACGTAAAGATAAACAGAAATATTCCAAAACAAAAACTAAAAGTTTTTAGAGATTTAAGAATTGTCATGTTGCAATAATATCATTTAAAGTAATGTCTTGTTATAATAAAGCCATATGATTTTAAAATCAATTTCTTTTCTTCTTCAAGTAAAAAATTAGAAATAATATTTGTATATTAATAATCAGAAAATTAGAATTATTTTCTTCATTTTATAAAAAATATTATATTTTCACAAAAATGTTCTTTTATATATTTAATATGATTACAACGACTAATGTAATTTTTAAATGTTTTCCTTACAAGCAGAATTAAAAATTAATTGATTACTTAGAATTTATTAATAAATTGATTACTAGACTATTTATACTCAAAAGAAGAAAAAGTTAATAATCGTTATTCCTTTTTATTTCATTCTTAGTTTTTATGGTAAAACTGCAAGATAAATTCAAAGCTTTTCTCTACTTTTTTTATCTATTCAAAAGCAATTTCATATATTGTAATTAATAATAATTTCTTTTCCCAAAAGAATAATAGCAGTAATGTCTGTACAACAAGAGGAAATTTTTATAAAGTGATAAAGATTACTAAATATATTTTTTTATGATGCATTAGCATAAATGTTCCCAAATGTCAAACGACATAAAAAATAATTTTTTTTCTAAATTTTATAAATATTTCTTTACATAAATATTTCATTTATTAAAAGACATTTACAAACATGTTAATTTCAATTGCTGAAAATTACATATATGGACAATTAAAAAAAAAACTTCTAAACTTTTTTTTACTGTTATTATTCTTTCTTTATTTATTTTTGTAGTTTGGTTAATTTTATGTTCTATTTATATGTACCACAATATGTATTTTATAATATGTACAACAATGTACGATAAATTAAAATTGTCTTCATGAGGAGTTTTAGGGATAGTTACTCTTTATTTTATTTCTTTTTGGATTGTATTTTTATATTTTTTACGATTTTTCATTGGCAATCTTTGCTTTAATATTAGACAATTAAAAATCTATTTCAATGAGTTAAAAGCTATATTTTTTACATTTTACAGTTATTTTGCAATAAATATGTTTTATAATTTATGGTTCTTCATAAACATGAAAAATTATTCTTAATTATTTTTGAATGCAACTGATTTAATTCACTGAATGAATTTAAAAAAAGGGAAAAATACAAATTTCATGAAAAATTAGGAATAAAATATTCTCTGTTTGTATTTATTTAGTAATAGCCCATAAATTCGTTGCCATATTGACATCTTTGTTAACTTACAAATCGTTTCCTTTTTTTTTCATCACGTTCCGTTAAAATGGTTTTATTCTGGAGAGATGTAACTACTCGTTTTTATCTGCCGTAATGAATAAAATTTGGAAAATCCAATGCACTCTGATTGTGACTGAAAGAATCTCTCCCATAATTTTTATCGATCTTTTTAACCCATTACACGCCCCTATGTTTTCCAATTATCCGATCTATATTGTTGCCCTCTCCAGGAAATTCCTCCGTAAACTCTTTGTACAATGATGAGTGAGACATTGTTTCCTTTCTCATCTAGAAAGTTATTTCTCAGAAGTCTCTAAAGATAAAATGTATTGTACAAATATGATCAACAACAAAAAAAAAATCATAAAAGATACAATGGCATCTAAAAATTGCAACTTCTTCAACTAAGATCTATTGTACCTACCAGACCACACATTTTCAGTTCAGCAAGAAAATTCAGTTCACGCAGGATTGCACCTACAATTCGACGTAAATAAATTTTTTTTAAATATATAAAGAAATTTAAGTAGATCTGACGAAACAATTTGGTCTTAGTAACTTTTTTATGCATACTACACTATTTAGGATAAAAATCATTTTGATTTTGTGCTGAACTAAGGGAAAGAAGAGGTCTGGAGAAAGGTGCAAATCCCCAAAGGGCTACTTTTGTACGTTCCAAATATGCTTAAAGTATATCGGCATAGTAGTTTATAAGCATATTAGGTCTCTCACTGTAGTTCCAGGTAGCCCTAAATCTACCTCATGTCTCCATAGTAGTAGCAAATAATCTGAGTCAAAATATTTTCTTTTAAATATATCAGTAAAGACAAATAATCCTACTGAATATGTAATACCTTTCGATTATTCACAAAGTTTTAATAATCATACTAATCAATGAATGTGATTAAACAAAATCGCGGAACTTCATGGGATAAAGAATTGGTTGCTGAGACTGTTAATGAGAAATAAAACACAGAAGTACTTCCCAAATAAAGATATTATAAAGTTATTTTTTATGTATAGATATCAACAACAATTAATAAATCTGTAAGATTTTTCTTCAACTAATTAGCTTTGAGAAATAAAATTGCAAAATTACGGTTCTATTTAAAATTTTAAACAGAAGATATAGATATTAAATCTAATCTCCTTGTATAATTCGTTCCAGATGGATGCAAATCCTTTAAGCAAAAAAAAAGCCCACTTTTTTCGCGAAGTTTTCAGCTAATACATTCATTACATTGAAATCTCTTGGGTGAAAATTTTATTTCTAAGTTGTTTTATATGAATAAAACTACTTTGGTAACTGAATGGTAAGTGTCAATTATACACTCCTGTCCATAAATTAAGGATAATTCAGAATCACACAGAAATTGAACTCTAAAATAAAAATTTCACCTGTAGAATTATCACACACATCTTGAAGAACAATATGCAAATTACAGGAAACCACGAGATGGCTTGGATAGTATGTCACAATGACGAGAGTGTAAGAGAGGGGTATATAAGGAATGGTGGCAAAGAAGTAAAATTGTTCACAAGCGCTTTAAAAGCCTTTCAGTGCAATAACCGCATAGTTAGGGCACAAAGAAAGCATTTGGATGTTTTTTACGTGGTAGAATTATCGGACGACAGGAATGTGGACGTACCCAGCTGGAAATATCCGAGGAACTTGAATCGCCCAGAGTGTCACCTCCAGGTTTTGGCAACGATTCCAAGATGATGGTAATGTGAGTAGATGTTACAGCACAGGTCGCCCCCGAGTTAAACGCCGAATGAGGACCGGTATTTAGCAGTTACTGCCAAAAGAAACAGACGGAGCATAGCATCAGACCTGTCTTGTCAGCTCTCTTCAGCTACCGGTACAACAGTTTCAAGGCAGACCGTGTACAGACGCTTAGGGCACATTGGTCTATATGCTCGTAGGCCTGTCAGATGTGTTCCACTTACCGCAACTCACTGTCGCCTGCGATTAACCTGGAGTAGAGAGCATGCATTGTGGACACCGCAACAGTGGTCTTGTGTGGTGTTTTCCGACGA
Organism: Caerostris darwini; assembly: GCA_021605075.1. Taxonomy (NCBI): domain Eukaryota; kingdom Metazoa; phylum Arthropoda; class Arachnida; order Araneae; family Araneidae; genus Caerostris; species Caerostris darwini. The sequence goes on from BPLQ01009488.1 coordinate 26,349, forward strand.
GTCCAGGTTTAGTTTGCAGCCTGATTCTCGCCGGACTTTCATATGGAGAGCGCCAGGTACCCGTTACCACCAAGAGAACACCATTGAACGACACCGTTACTGTGGTGCAGGATGGCTCGTTTGGGGAGGAATTATTCTTGGTTCCAGAACTGACCTGCATGTTCAGAGTGTAACGATGACAGGCCATATCTATCGGGATGTCATTCTGGAACAACATGTACGCTTGTTTCGGGGCGGCATGGTGCTGAATTTCTGTTTATGGATAACAACGCCCGTCCTCACCGTGCAAACATTGTAGACGAATGCCTTCAATTGGAAGATATCACCCGTATGGATTGGCCAGCATACTCACCGGACTTGAATCCAATAGAGCATGTGTGGGATATGCTTGGCCGACGTTTTGCAGCCCGTCAACCCCCTCCCACCGGTCAACCGGAACTTCGGAGGGCATTGCTTGATGAGTGGTGTGATATTCCCCAAGATCAGATTGATAATTTGATACTCAGCATGCCTAGGCGTTGTAAGGCCTGTATTGCATCGTCCCGGAGACATACTCCATATTAACCATCATACTAACTATGTTATACTGTTTTTTGTAAATAGGTTCTTTTTTGAAATTTGCTCCAGGGAGTAAAAATCGCAATTTTTATTAATTATATCAAACATATAGCATCTTTTTTGCTCTTTACCTTTTGTTTAATAAATAGACTTCACAAATAAGTCAAATTTGTTTTGTTTATGTCTCTTTCTTTGTCTGAACTTCATTATCCTTAATTTATGGACATGAGTGTAATTACGCAAATGCATTATCATTTATCCTTTCCAAAATTATATAAAGCTAGCTCTTTAGACGGCTGTGCCCGATAAATATTTTTAAATTTTATCAGACAGGACAATGAATAACCGAAGAAGAAATGTATTGTAAAACTGATGTAATTTTATTGATAGATATTTAAAAATATATAAAAAATATAAAAATTATAAAATAAAACATTTTTCAAATTCGTCAATATATTAGTTTAACCCAAAATCTGTCTAAATAACATTTTAAGTTTAATGAATCAATAAATAAATTCTTAGATGAACTCAACTTTGAGCAAGCAACGTAAGGATGTTCAAGAGAGAAACATGACGATCTCAAATCCCTTCCGCAGAGTTTAATAGACTGCCCTTGTGTGACTTGTTGATCACTACCGCAAGTCTCGTCGGAAATTGACTGTCATTAAAGGTTAAAAGGGAAATCTATCGAAATGAGTGGTATCTGAAGGACTCACATCATTTTTCTGTATCGGTTCCAGCATGTTTAGATGATGCAATGAGATGATAACCAACTAAGCTAGGTTTCGCGAATGAATACCTCGTCCTGTATTATGATGATCACAGCTGACCTTTCTTTTCTTGACTGGCACCGTTAATTCGAGGAACCGATTGCGCTGGGGCGACTATAATCCTCATGACGAGGTTGCCCGAATAAAAAAGGGACTGCGTGTGTGCGATATGACAATAACCTTCGGCCCTTGCTAGTTTGAAGAGGTTATTGCTGAACATCTAGAAACGTGTACGGTAACGAGTGTTCGCTATCCAGAAATGGTGATTAATTATGTAATACAGATTTGCAACAACGAAATGCTCCATCTGACGTCATGTGGATGCAACATGGCACTCAGCTATTTTCTAGAAATTTTAAAAATGTTTTACATCAATTTAAAATTAATATACTCCTTAACATGTTAATCTGGTTCAAAATGGGACATTGTTTATAATGTTTTAATTTGAATCTTTTTCTTACGTACTTATTAAAAAATAGCTCCATTATATAAAGAAAAAAAAATAATAATAATTTTCTTTCTACAATAACTTTTCAAGTTTTCTTTATACTTTAACTCGCTTATCAACACTTATTTGTGGACAAATGGAACATAATCGCTGCAACAACATTTTAACTTGTAATAACTTTTAATTGTCTTCTTGCGTTAAGCTTGCATTAGGTTAGTTATTATTTTGCCAATTAATTAAAGCTAGTACAAATTATTATGTTTAATAGGCGTTTATAAATTATAATTAGTTGTTTATATCTTAAGTGTATTAGGTTTCAAGTGCATTAAAAAAAAAGTGGAAAATTGATTATTTAAACACTTCTGATCTTCAGTTTTCCACAAACCTATAGCTATAAGATTGTAAGTAAACATTATCTGAGAAGCACCTTTTTAGAATAAGTAAATTTTCCAATTTATTTACAAAATCATTTATTTAACAGCATAAGAAAATATAAATGATTATTGAAATAATTTTAACAAACAAGGAAAAGAAAAAGTAGAGATTTAATTTATTTCATCTAATGCACAATTTCAATATTTTATGGTGTGTAACTATTTAAAGGGAGGAAATTAAAATCACATTTTGTCATGGAATAAATATTAGTCACTATTTCAAGAATAACAATTAAATTCAATAACTACATGAATCTGCCGACGTTCAGTAATCACAGCCAATCCATGAAGCATAAATTAGACATGATATTGAAAGCACATCAATCAAGTTCATTGGATAAATAGGTGTTAGAACAGAAAAACAAAAATTGAAAAATACTCTCAGTTTTCAATTAACTAAGCTCCGATCTACAACATTCCTTCGATATTATAGTGTATTCAGTTAAAAATTTGGGTTCACCTTTCTAAGATGTATTGAGAAATTTAAATGAGTTTGCGTATAAGGCTTAGAATTTCAAATCCACAAAATTATTCTATCCATCGTCGCTTAAGTATTAAATCGGAATCTTGTAAGGAAACGCAACACACAAATTATTTTTACTACAATTTTTTTTTAATTCTCTAACATTTACCTTCATTATTGCCTTCAAACATTATTTAACTACATTTGTCAACTTTAAATAATTTCTGATACTTTTTTTTCTCACAATGAAGTTTTACCTTATTTGGAAGATTTAAATTTCAATTACTTTTTTGGCACATCTTAAAAAAAAAAATTCTGAATTTTTTGTGTGGAATAAAAAATAAATAAATAATTTAAGCAAGAAGCTGCGTAGAAGAGAAACCTCGACTTATATTGGATATTCTTAAATTGCACTTTGTATTATACAGCAGGAGAGGCAATACCGTTTCTACCGCCACCCAAAATATGCCTCCTCTAAACTTTAAAAAAAATATTATAAGTTTTTCAAAAATAAATAAATCGATAATAAAAATAAAATGTAAAAAGATAATAAAATAAATTTATTTAGAAAAAGATATATAACTGAATTAATAGTAATGCAGATTATAAAAAAAATCACTTTTAACGAGCTAGCAACAGCAAACTTTCAAACTAAATGTACTCAATAAAAAAGTATAATAGTTTTATTTAAGAATTGAAATTTAGAAATTTAGGAGTATGATGACTATCCACTTACCTCTAAAATCAACTTTCCAGATCCACTACCCTTGTAACTAACCACAACTACAACTTCCTGACGTTGTTGCATAAATAATACATTGTTTTAAATGTGAAAATTTTATATGTGGGTCTATAACCCATGCTATATGATGTCCATCACTCAGGATTCATAAACTATAAAATTAAAAATGAATTTGTAACAGAGGAATTTCGGCGACCCTTGTACAATACACAGAACAATGTGGCCATCTACATTGATAACTAACTCCCCATATTTATTAAACCAATCAAATCTATCTTTTTCGTTTTTTAGGTATAGGGAAATATTGGGTTTCCAGCCACAACAAGTTCAACAATTTTCTTTAGGGTCTTCGTTAGGCCCTTTTCAAATAAAATCTAAATTATTCAGTGAAAAGTAAATTGTCTTGTAGTCCTCTATCTTATATATGTGTATGTGTCCTATTAATAACTTTATTTTGGTAATACACTCATTGCTCGATTTGCATATAACAATCTTTCCTACAGCCTTATGTTTAAGATGTTGAACTGGATACCAGCTTCCAGATGTTACAAGATGTGATCTGAGGCGAAATTACTGTAGTGGTTCTGTGGGTCTTTGCAGTAAGCTGTAAATAATAAATTTTGATTGTCGATCGTTTTTGGTTCTACCCCTTATAAATCGAAATAAGAGTAGAGGAAAAAAGCTTGCAAAAAAGGCATAATAAACATAAAAGCAATAAGCAAAAGTATAAAAAAGATCATTACTTTACCAGCCCACATGTGGATATTTCGAACATGTAAAATTATCCGAGTAAACGTTTTTTAAAACAACGTAATCTTTAACTGCCAATTTTTCTCAGAAATGTGTATAAAATTTTAAGATTTATAAATTTTTCATGTGTTTCTTTATTTGTTTTCCCAAAACTTAGCCAATGTAAATGACTGAAATTCTGTCCACTTCCCATCCTTTGTTTTTACATATTAAGATTTATTACCTTGTCAAACTTTGAGATATTGACTTTTCGTTCTAAAGTCGAGTAATGCAATTTAGATGTTAATATTGACCTTATGAATGCATCTCGCGAATCACTGGCACTCACCGCAATTTATGTTGTAATAATTAATTTGACGCACTATTCTACTGCTTGTGAAATGTATGAATATATAAAGTTCATTTTTGTATTGTTCGCATTGACAGCACTTTGAACAGTGCGCGTTGCATTTCTGGTGTGTTACGCCCCGTGGATCTACCATTTATTCGAGTCCTGCGAAACCCTACGTTTTAGCAGGATAATGCACGACGCACGTTGCCGGTATTCTAAGGACCTTCCTTGATACGGTAAATGTTCGGTTGTTGCCCTGGCCTGCACGTTCACCAGATCTCTCGCCAATATAAAACGTCTGTCCCATGGTTGCAGAGCGACTGGCTCGTCAACATACGCCAGTCACTACCGTTGATGAGTTGTGGCATCGTGTTGAAGATGCATGGGCATCTGTACCTATACATACCATACATTCTCTGTTTGACTTAATTCCCAGGCGTATAAGTGCTGTTATTTGTGCCAAAGGAATACCATAATAAATGGCATAATGGTACAAAAAACATACAAATTGTTACAAAAGGCATTGCATAGAAAGCTCAAATTTTCACATGATATCGTTTTTTAGAGCTTTATTAACCATTGTTACATCATATTCAATTGCTTGAATTTTTGAAAAATTAAAATTTTCTTTTTAAAAGATTTATTCACTTGTTTTAATATTAAGAGAACTGCCAGATACGTTACTTACATGAACAAAATATATATATCGTGGTTTTGAAAGTAGAACATCATATTCATCATTTAAAATCTTTTTTGCTGCCCTTCCTTATCCAGAAATGAATCGTGTTTTCGGCTGTTAAAATGGTATCTCATATTCCAAAAAAATATTTTTCCCTTATTTTTCTTTTTGTAGTCATTGAAGGGTTTTATGCTCGTATTTATACTTCTACTACGTTGAACAACTATGGAAGAATTGTTTTTATTAATTATTACCATACATTTTTAAGTTGTATTTATAAGAATTACTGCTGATTATCAGAAACAAGACAAGTGTGTCCTACGTTCGAAAGCTTAGTTCTCATTTTCGGAGTTGCAAGAAAATTTTGTCTTATAATTTTTTTAACCTTTCATATCGTTTATATTCATTATCATATTCATCTGAAAAACTTGGAAAATTCAAAATGTGTTCCTTAGCAGATAGGGAAAATGTTAAATTGTTAAACTTCGAATTTCTAATTTCACACATCACTTAAAAGAATGTGATGGATTTTAAAATTTCAACTTGTGTTTATACAGACAAATATTGAATTTTTTTCTAACAAAATTAAAATTCTTATTTATTTAAATATTTTGCGATTTATAATGTTATTATTATGTAAATTAGTTTTAAAATTTATATATTTAAAATAAATATTTAGATTCTCAAAAATGTCTGAATAAACTCTCTTATTTATCAAAATTAAAAATTTTGAATAAGTTTTATTTAAATAAAAGTAAAATCCCCATATCCTTAAATATTTTCAATGCAAGCATTGTGAACAGATTAAACTTGGTTGAATTTTTATACTATAATTATCAGCTTTGTTTATTATTAACTTCTGATGATAAATCAATTCGTTAATCAAGTTTAATAATAAATTTCTTATTTTGTTATTTACTTGATTATTTAGTTTTTATTTAGTTTGCAGTAGACATGCAGTGGATATTTGATTGTTTTAACATAAAAAGTAATTCAATAACCTTTGCTTTTTTCTCTCCATTTTATGTATGTATATATATATATATATATATTTCAAACTTTTGAATAATTGAATTAATGGCATTTAAATAAACATTATGCACGTGTTACGTTTAAAATATGTATTTTATATTATATAGTAACTCATAACAGAATTAATCATCAATAATAATACACTGGTAGCCATTAAATTGGAATGAATATGAAAGCAGATTAGCATCTTATTTTTAGATGAAATCAGCAGTTCTGCATACAGCATGGCGATGTCCGGATTCATGAATAACTTGTAAAAATAATTCTAAATAAATGAATCTTTCTTCATATTTGAAGTTTATTTGTTTTCAAATGTATAACGATTATCCTGTTGATTTATACCCACTTTTCAATAAAATAAAATAATTGTATAATTATGTATTTCAAAACTAACGGTTATTAACAACTAAGTCATAAAAAAAAATTTCAAAGCAATTTTTTTTTAGGTTTACAGGTTTAATGGAAAACTATTTATAACGTTATAAAAATTTAAGAATAGAAAAAGTAAATTTGATTCTTGAGAAAAAAAAAAGACATATGTTAGAAAGTGAAAATTTCAAATAAATAACTATTTCCCCAATAAAGATTTTTGATTCTTTTAACAATTATAAACTTTTCAAACTGTTCTAAAACAACAATTTGTTCTCATGTTGAGTTTTGAAGTGCACTTAAAAAGATCAGAATTAGAAAACACAACTCCAAAAATCGATAAAAGTTTCTGCCTAAATTCCTTCTAATGAACCGAAATACAAACTTGGTGTCAGAAAGTTTCAAATTCGTGGTTTCATTTGGAAAGATCACGATAACAATTAATTTGCTTACAATTCTTAAGAAACAACATCGCTTATTTTTGTCTGGCAAAATCTAGATCGAAAAGTAAAGCAGATTTTAAGGCAAAGTCCTTTTAAAGAATATTTTTGAGATAAATTAAAAATGTTTTTATTTAAGAACGACACGAACGAACACATTCGAAGGAATTTTTTTGAAATTATTTTAAATACTTTATCATTGTACACATTGTTGGATTGAATGTATCTAAAAACTTATGATTTCACATACAAAAATTTCTTTCTGATTTTTCGAATTTTCATAGCCTAAAACAAGAGTTAAAATGGCCAAAATTGATATTGTTACAAAACATGATAATTTAAAATCAAATCAATATTTTTTAAATTTCTAAGTTCTTATTTGTTTGTACTAACATTACACAGGAAATGACCTCTTGTAAATTTATGTTTTTTATTATTTATCATTTTGTATCAGTTTAAATGTTGTGGACCCCAAATTGTTCCAAAATTTTCATGTAATTTGCACAATTAAAAAAAATTATTTATGCAGCTAGAATCATTTCAAGTTCTATTGCCTGTAAGCATTTATGAAAACATTTATACCCAGTTTGATAGCATTTGGATTAACACTGCTTGTGTTATGGTGTTTCACGTGAAAACAAAAGTATAAAATTCATTCTGAGAAAAAGCAAAAACAACTTGTAATTAGCGGCATTACTTTTTAAAAATGTTGTAAATATATTAAAATTCCATTGAGTTATTAAGCTCATATTCTTTATTAAAAATATGGTTTTATTTTTCCTTGAATCTCTATTTTGAAGAAGTTTAAATTTGTTAGACATTTTTTTCTACAAGTTCCTTCTATTATCAGAAGCTTTCAATATGAAATGTCCTGGATTTAAAATATTTAGTCTTTTTACAATTTGATTGAATATATTCAAAATTTGAATTTCATATAAAATGTCAACTTTAATTATTTTTATACACTTTATTCTTTAAAATATGGATAAAATTGCAAAAAATGTAAATGTAAAAATGTAATGTTGTAATAAAACTTGATTTAAAAAAAATGATTTTTTTCTTTGTAAGTATTTCTATGTTGGGAATATCATTATGTAGGTAATATACTTTTTTGAAATTTATCTCTTAATTACTTATACATTTTTGTATGTTTAAAATTATTCGACACATTTTTTTTTTAAATTTACATCAAATTATTAGTTAATTATTAGTCAAATTATAATTACTACCGGTTCAAAAACTCATCTCCAAGAGAAGCTTAAAGTAGCATAACTTTAGTTCCAAAAAAAGATAGAAGCAAACTGTGAAAATATTTAGAAAGGTAAAAATACACACATTTCAAAAATGTAAAATCTTTATTTTGTTCGAAAAGCGCATTTTAAAGGTGTTCGTGTACCTAAAAAAACCACATTTTTAAATTGTCTACTTATTGCATATAGTAACATAAAGCTTTTTATGTACTTAAATTTTTTTTGTCCTAAATAAATTTTGAATTAATTATACTGAGATATACAAATGTACTCCCTAAACTATATACATTTAAAATAATTTTGCATCCAATGAAATAAATTACATTATTTCATTTCTGTTTCGTTAAAATAGTTTATAACGTGTATCATTTACATCGTTTTATGTCGTTTATAACGTGTCGTTACGTTATCGTTTTATAACGTATGTCATTTTTTTAAGAAATAGTTATTAAAACTATTTTGGTAAAATTAAATTAATAATGATTTTTATTAAATATTAGGTTGGGGAAAAAGAAATCCATTATTTTTTCGATAGATGGCTGTAGTGATCGATATCACGTAAAGTATCAATTAAACAATTTCAGATTTATGCTCGTTAGAAAGGTGGCACTTCGTACTAAAATAATTCTTTTTCTGTTTTTTGTTTGGTCCATTCAGTTAGGAGTTACAGGGTGTTAAAAATGGAAGTGAACAAAGAGAAAATTCGGTACATTTTACAGTTTTTCTTTGACAAAGGCGAAAATGCGAGCCAGGCGGCTAAAATTGTGAATAGTGTTTATGGTTCCGATACTGTAACAGCCAATTATGTGCAATTTTGGTTTCGTAGATTCCGTTCAGGAATTTTTTTGATGTTAAAGATGCACCTCGCACAGGTAGGCCGGTCGTCGAAAATGTCGATAAAATCGGAGAAATGATCGAAGTTGACCGGCATGTTAGCAATCGTAACATCGCCCAGGAGCTAAAAATCGACCATAAAACAGTTTTAAACCATTTACACAAAGCTGGATTCAAAAAGAAGCTCGATGTTTGGGTGCCACACCAATTAACAGAAAAAAACATGATGGATCGAATTTCCATCTGCGAAGCCTTGGCCAAACGGAATGAGATAGACCCATTTCTTAAACGGATGGTGACTGGCGATGAGAAATGGATCACATACGATAACCCTGTGCGAAAACGATCGTGGTCAAAGAGCGGTGAAGCACCTCAAACGGTGGCCAAACCAGGACTAACGGCCAGGAAGGTTCTGTTATGCATTTGGTGGGACTGGAAGAGGATTATTTATTATGAGTTGCTTCCATATGGCCAAACGCTAAATTCTGATCTCTACTGTCAACAACTGGACCGTTTGAAGATAGCGATTGACCAGAAACGGCCAGAATTGGCCAACAGGAGAGGTGTCGTGTTCCACCAGGACAACGCTAGCCACACACATCTACAGTGACTCGCCAGAAACTTCGGGAGCTTGGTTGGGAAGTTTTAATGCATCCGCCATACAGTCCGGACTTGGCACCAAGCGATTATCATCTTTTTCTTGCATTGCAAAATTTCTTTAATGATAAAAAATTGGCATCTAGGGAGGATTGTGAAAATCGACTACTAGAGTTTTTTGCAAATAGAGACCAGGACTTCTATGAGAGAGGCATTATGAAGTTACCTTTAAAATGGCAACAAATCATACAACAAAACTCTGCATATTTGACCCAAATCGGACAATCCGAAGCATGTTAAATAAAGTCCTGAAGTTCATATAAAAATAATGGATTTCTTTTTCCCCAACCTAATATATAAGTCATCACGTTCATAATGTCCAAATTTATTGATGAAAATTTTATTTTGTCTTAATATGATTATATATAAATTATGAATCGTAAATGTAATCTTTAATTCTTAATTATTGAATGAATAAATGAATCCTCATTAAATAAAACTTATGTAGTGATAGAGTTTGTCTTTCTGCAAATATTGAAAACATATTACATTTTTTAAACTTTTCTTGTTATAATTTGCAATAAAAATTATTATCTCAATTTCATGAAATTTTATACAAACATGGTACAATTTAGATTTGAAAAATGGAGAGCTCTTTATTTCACTAAACTAATTAATTAGGCTGCATATGTTAGATTGTAGATCTTGGGGTTATTTTCTTTTTTAAAATAATAATCATTTATCATTTCTTTATTTCCATTTTTGCGCTGAGTATTTTTTTTAATTTCTAAATTGCAGTATTTAGAGTTCATCCTCACAGTAGACCTCTTTATTAATCAATTCATGTATTTATTGAAGTTTCATTTATTTACTTATAGTTAGTATTTAGAAGATTACAGGGATGGAGTTGACCTTTTTTTTCCGGTAGTAACAGGTCTTCTGAGGGTCCAGGAGGAAAACCAGCTTTACACTATCAGCGCTACCCAGCGTCGCTTTATAAAGCTCACAAATTCTAACATTCTTTCCCCCTGGAATCTTTTAAAAGTATATTGCACAATACTAACTAATTAAATCACCTTATTTAACAAAATTCAAATAATTTTATGATTGTCAATGCAGAAAACTGGAAAAAAAATTTAAATGTTAAAGACACATTTTGTGCATTACTATTCATCACGAATTATTTCTGTTACAGATATAAATTTAAATTCTATATAAAGAAATCAATTTAATGAAATCCTTAAATTACATCAATTAAATCAAACTTAAAATAAATCTCCAGCAATTAAACAATAATAATTGTATATAATTGAAGCATGCCATAAAACCTTAAATATAAGCATGGATTTAAAAATGAGCATTCAAATATTCAAATTTCACATAAATTTTATGTGAAATTACTATTCAATAGAACATTCAATACATAGGATATCTCTTTAGTAATGCAAGGGTAAATTTAAGTAAAAACAAGAAACATTAAAATAAAAATATTAAAAATATTCCCTCAGGGCACAAATTTGTAGAAATACATTTATGAAATTTCTAAATCAAAAGAATCTGTCATTGTCTTGTCAGATGGGTGAGACAGTTACTGGAATATGATCTACAGTCTTGATTCGATGGGGTTTGATTATCCCCTTGGTTGGAAACATTTCTCCTATTCTTAGAGCAAAGAATTATTATTATAAAATTTAAAATAAAATAAAATTTCAATAAGGAATAAAGTTAAAATACAAAAGTGGATAAAGAGATTATAGTAACTAATTCAAAAAGAAATATAAGTTAAAATAAGAAAACTTAAAGACTTATTCAAAGAGGAGAACAAAGTTTAAAAAAAAGAACAAAAAATAATTCAGAGCTGCATTAGAATGAAATGATAGCGTAGGAGTCAAGGTGAAGAAATACAGGAGGGCGAAATAAACGCGGAGCGTTGGGAGAAACCATAACATTTCGATCGTTCGCCAACCAATGGAGTGGGAGGGGGGAGGGGGCGAAGTGGAAGGAGCCCGGCGAGTGGCAGTAGTTATAAAAACAAAACAAACGGAGGGAGAAAATGCAAATCAGCGGAGAAGCAGCACGGTAATTCAGAGAGGAGGATATCAAAATATAATTGAGAAGTGATCAGAACTGCGTGAGGTCGTTTGCGGTTTTTGAAAACAGATATATCATGATCACACCCAGTTCTTAGTTTCCCAGATCTTTTAAAACACAATTATTAATATTGGGAATGGAATTACAAAAGTTTTGCGCGATCTTGTGTATAAATTGTCTAAAACTAGGAAGCGAAAGAGCATGTCTGATATCCTCGTTTCGGAAAAACCAGGGCGAATTTGCAATCATACGTATTATTTTATTTTCAAGCCTTTGAATGATTTCAAAATTAGACTTAACTGTGGATCCCCAAATAGGACTCGCATATGCAATAACTGGACGAAAGTAGGCAAGATAAATGAGTTTTTTTATTTTCCAGAGGCATAGCAGAATTTCTACAAATTAGTGGGTACAGAACGCAAATGCATCTATTAAATTTATCCCTGAGGTAATTAATGTGAGGAGCATAAGTCAATTTACTATCAAGTATAACACCCAAATATTTAGCCTGCCCAAACCAAGTAATAGGATTAGTGTAGATTTTATTGGAAGGAGTATTAAAAACCCTTTTACGCCTAAATAATACTGCGTCAGGTTTCTCAAGATTTAATTGAATTTTCCACATAATGAGCCATTGTTCAAGTTGATTTATATAATTCCGAAGATTCTTGCTGATAATAAAATGTCTATGACCTTGAGTGAGAGCAGTGTCATCTACAAAGAGACTGATTTTCACATTATAAATTTGCGGAATGTCAATGATATAAAGGTTATAAAGAAATGGACCAAGGGACCTTGGGGATGCATGGAGTTAAATTGAGTGATAGAGGCTTCAATGGCTTTAGTATTGTGAGGATCGTTAATATTATTTTCCTCGAAATGTTCCTGAAGGCAGTCTGCCAAATTTTCGGCTTTTTGAGAATTAGTTGTACATGTGCAGTTGCTTGTTTTTAAGGTATGAATAGAGCATTTTTTAAAAAAGCCAAAAAGTACCATCTTGGCTATTAACTGTTTGGAGATTGTTATTCCAAGAAGTTTGCTCATATGCAGAAATAGCTCTATGGCTCGGATATAATTATAATGAGTTTTACTTCGTAAATTTCTAAGAATTTGCGAGTTTTTACACGCATGATTTCTTTGCGCGATAAAAGTTTTAAAGTGGGGAGGTAAATAGTTACTATTAGTAGCAGCATTATCTATAGAAGCTGAGTTAAGAGCATATATAATGGTATTGGTGAAGTTAGTTACCCCGTTTTCAATATCTTGAGAAAAATTAATTTTATTAGCAGTATAAACAATATTTTTATCAATAATGTTAGTGAATTTAGACCAGATAGTTCCGACTCTATTGGGAATTGGTATAATAGGATAGGTGAAATTGTATTCAAGAATAACAGGATTGTGTTCAGAGGAAGGCTCATCAAAAGAGTTTATGGAATGGAAGAAATGAAAGTAACAGCAGGATCTATAATTGAAGCACAATTGTTGCCAAATCTAGTGGGTGTAAAAGGGGCTAAAATATCAATTGAAGCAAGAACTCTGCCAGTGTTGTTATTCGACCAACATCCTCAATGGGTGTTATGCGCATTATAATCGTCAGCGATAATGGATCTATTGTTCAAAGAGAGAAGTACATTAATATCATTAGTTAAATTACAAGTGCTATACGATTTGGAACATAGACAGGGGCAATGGTAAGAGAGGGGAGATTAAGAAAATTGAGAGAAATAACAGTTGCTTTGATACCAAGAAGAGTTAGAGTAGAGATATGAGAATGTGGAATGCAGTTTTTAACAAAAATACCAGTTCCACCTGATACAGGATTTTGTGATCCGTCGTTTCTATAAAAAGAATAGTCAGAAATAAATGGAATTTTTAAATGAGTCTCCTGGGGGAGTGCCATGTCAGGTTCATATGTCTGTAGA